>WBND01000721.1:320964-334712 GCA_013398595.1 Tychaedon coryphoeus | reverse complement strand
TGTTAGAATATTCTTCCTACTTCAGTATGTATTGCAAGAACTAAATTACAGTGGTGTTTTATACACTAGTATAACATTTTTTTAATTAAAGTGAAATTACAACAGGCTGGCCAGAAGAAAAGCACTATTTAAGCAGACATGCATATAGAGAGACTAAATCATCCTTCACATTAATTATTAATATTGAATAATAAATTATTCTATTATCAATCTGTGTTCAATTTATATTTTAAAAGACCACTGAGTGGAGTAAAAAAACAATTACAGGAAGTGGATTCTACCATTTCCTGTGGTCTTTTCCGCAGTGCTGCTTTAATTCTGAGGGAAAATCAAGTCAGTTATAATATTAAATCTTAAATCAAATTATTATTTTTTTGGCCCAGATAGACACTTAGTATAATTCCAATGAAATCAATTAACAGTTGATTTCAATTAGAGTTTTTCCAACTTTATTAAAGGCAGGAGGAGGTGTTGCTGAAAAGGTAAACCTGTTGGAATCTGTTTATACCACTTTACCTTTAGAAGAAAGCCAAAATAAGATGTTGCAATTGATAGGCTATAAAGCAGAACTGTAAGAGACTTGACTAGACACAAACACTTAAGGCTCTTCTCTTTAAATGGGAAGATCACCTGTATAATTTCAGATATATAATGATCTCTTAGTCTGCCCCTAGGCTTGGCTATGGCCTATGGCTTACTGATATAAAATTAAGTTAGCGCATGAAAATACCCTTCATATCCTCTAGAACTTATCTGGAACAGGCTATATGTTAAAGGGTGCTTTAAGACCACATTGAAATAAGCTTTCTGAGCTCTAAATTACATAAATTACATAAAGGCATAAAGCTGCATCATAGAGACATTTCTCTTCCTGTCACACTGCTATATAAGATACTGCTATGAATTCTGAGTCAGAGACACATCTTCAAACAGGTAGCTCCAAGCATGTGAATAATCCAAGTACAAATAATTACAGTAAGTCCATCTCCAGGTAGCACAAATATTTAAATGCCTTGATTGAAGATGTTGGTTTTCCTTTCTCAAGATGAGAAAACAGGACCCATCTAAAATTCTAATGATAATGTGAAATTTTTGTCTTCACTAGAATTTAAACTGAGATTCAACACAAGAGAAGACTGATTATGCAAGTTAGCTTTTTGCAATCTTAATATAAGTATTTGGGATACATGTGATGTAGGATTTATGAAGGATCAGCAAAAAAAAAGACGTATTTTTTCAATATTTCAATATATTTTGTTGCTCGGTAAAAGTCACCCAACAAGGGGAATAAAACTGTATTTTTCCAGCTCTAGCTGCTAATTTTTTTTTATCTTTTGAATTTTAATAATAGCAAATATTTACAGGTTTATAAATTAAGAGGGTACATAGCACTTCAGGTCCATCTCACTTAATCCTAAATTTCTAGCTGGGGCTCTGGAATTAAGTGATAAGAGTCTTAAGTTGCCTCTGCAACTCGAGGGCTGAAACATTCAATAGGTGAATTTAATCTGGAAGTTTTCACTTTTCTATGTTGACTACATGAGGGACTGGGGTGAATAAAACTCCTGTTGTAGGCTTTTCACTTGTAACCTGAGGCTAGGTAGGATAAGTCTGGACCAATTTATTGTACTCTCTTGCTGCACTGACATGCATAAGGATAACAGGAATGCTACAAAATATTCACTTATAGCTGCACAGGTTGAACTCTTATGTTAAGAAAATGATGGCATGGATACCCAGGATCTATCAGTACTTCTTGATGCCTTATCAACATCTCTGATGCCTCAGCCAGCTTTGCCTTGCACTGCCCACTTTATCCCTAAGTCCAACAGAGCTACAGCTTAGTATGTTATTCTTCTGCCTGGAGGATTGTGTACAGCAAAAGTGTTCACAAATTAGTAGAAACACAACAAACTTACTACTAAAAATCCTTTACACATGTATACTACATTCATTCAGACCACTGATGCTGAGGAGTTTTCCCTCACACTCCTTCATCCCCTGCAAGGATGCAAATCAATGTTCATCTGGTTTTATTCTGTGGGGGTGTTCAGGTGTCTCCATATTAGCCAGAGACATCAGTTTAAAATAAATACATAGATACAGAACTGTAATTATAATAACAGTTTTAATAAAAATAATCATAATAGTTATAATAATACAACTCTCAAAGCCTTCCACTAGGACATCAAAAGACAATGTTTTTAAAACTGTAATTTAGGGAAGTGACTTGAGACCACAAAAGCTTCAGCAAGAAACATGAAATTTCTCAGAGCTCAGGTACTTTACTTGATTACATGACAGTAGTTTAGGAACTCTCTTTGTGGCAGGCATTGCTTCCCAGACCAGACAGAATGGATAGAGAGTGGCCCTTGTGCCTGATCCATAACAGTCATTGCCTGTTACACACATTTCAAGATTCATTCAAGCTATGAAGATAATCGAGGCAGCCGACAGTTACCCTGCAGCTGCATGGATTTATGATGGCACTGTCAAGAAAATGAGCCAAAATGATACAGTAGCTGGCTTTAGCTGCAAATAACATGATAGGCTGTACAGTAGTAGTGTAGCAGCTGCTGTCATTGCAGGTAATAGGCTATAAAGAAGGCTGATAGCAATACCTGTCATTTCTTAATGGCTGACTTCACTGAAGAGCTTTTGTGGCCTTTAACATGGAGATAATAGAAGATACAACAAATTTTACAGCTTTCACGTTGCATCCATAATTTATCTTAAGAGTACTGCCCCAACAAGGACAACAGTTGTCAGACTGAGAAAGTACAGAACTGGCTTTGAATAGTGAGAGATTGTCTA
Organism: Tychaedon coryphoeus; assembly: GCA_013398595.1. Taxonomy (NCBI): domain Eukaryota; kingdom Metazoa; phylum Chordata; class Aves; order Passeriformes; family Muscicapidae; genus Tychaedon; species Tychaedon coryphoeus. The sequence continues at coordinate 331,898 of WBND01000721.1, read as the reverse complement.
TTTTCAAGAACAGAATTCAAGTACAGAAAATGTTTCTACAGTGTTGAGCTCGGATTTCTGTAGCAAACATTCTTCAGTTTATTGCAGATCTGTCTCAGGATATATTGTGGACAGGGGCTTCTTATGTTCAGATTTGATTTTTCATTCAAAGGAAAAATGTAGAAAAAACAAACACCATGACTCATTTTGCATTTCAGTATGAAATGTGGTCTTGTGCCAGATAAGCTATAAACCTACAAAAATCGCTTTGCTTTTATCTAAATCTGTATTATAGCATAATGGTGACATATTGTTATGATGAGAAGCAGGCCCATTTTTTAAAAATTAAAATGGGAAGCATCTATTACATTTGGTCAAATATGAGACTGATTGACAAAGTGAATAGGATATACTTAAATAGTCAAAGCCTCATAAATTATGTCATTAGCTTTATACCACTTAGGTATTCAACTTTATCTCCTATTATTTTTAAAACTTTTCTACTTCAAATCCTTTACATCATGATGCAGTTGTCCAGAAGTTGGCTTCTGTCATAGTTTGTTAAGGCCTCCTAGACCTTGGTACATCGATCTTCATTGTTTTTCATTCCATTTTCCATGTAAATGCATTTGAGCTTATAGTTAGTGGTGTAGTATTCCAAAATTATGAGATTTTCTTATAGAGATATCTTTACCACTTGCAGACTCCAGCTAAATGGGGATGGCAGTTAAGATCTTATTTCAATTATTCAGACCTAAAAATTATTCAGATCTATTGTGTAAACACTTGATTTTAGACTGCCTCTTTCTATCTGTCTTTAATGATTGTTTCTAACTAATTGGTGGGAGGCAAGCCCTTGCAGTAGTGCTGGAAGCTGTAAAATTTGCATCAAGGTCCTAAGTGTCTTTAACTTGCTCAGATTGGAATGTCAGCTCAAAAGCACAACAGATCTGCTGGAACACATGTAGTGCTGGATGTGAATAAATACCAAATAATACCTTTGGCTTTGTCATAAAAGAATATGAACTATAGATGCATTTGAATGTTTTTATTGACAAAATTTTGATGATTTTATCATTTAGGTTTTATTGCACTCTGTGTGAAGGTAAGAAATACATGATTTTGCTTGGTGCCTTGAAGAAAGTACTGAAAACATACTTATGCCTAAACAGCAATTTAGTAGATAGGGTATTTTTTGATAATTTCAATCATCCTTGGACTGAAGGTTTTTCAACAGGCCTATGAGTCTCTATGTCTGTAGGCACCATATGATTGTGTGTGCATCTGCTACATGTCTGACAAAAATATTAGAGCTGTTGCAATTTATTAATACTTTTTCTTTCTGGAAACTTGACCTGTTAGTAAATATTTCTACAGTTAAAAAAAAAAAAAGTATATAAATGCTTTTAAGTGCATAGGTACATACTAGAAATAACTTAAATACACACCTACTGATATGTCCAGCATTTAGCTGATAAGAAAATATAACAATACCTTAAATCTACTTTCTTCCACTATCCTCTTCTGTTTCTGCACCAAACAATGCTTGTCAGATCCCAGGACTTCAGCTGAAAAATCTAATCTCACGGTATTTAATACAGTTGTTGAGTATGCAATGCACTTTTTTTGAAGCATGTAAATTTTTAAGACCATTCTGTACATACATAATAATATTCTATGGTATTTTGAATGTGTATTTCAAAGCTCTAAAAATATCACATAAAATCCTGAGTATTCTCAGTTTTCATAAGCCACTTACACTGCCAAAATATACTTTTTAAAAATTGTAGCTCAAATAGATTTTAGATTTACAAACAAACGTAAGGATATTTGAAGGGAGAAGCCCAATTTTTTTCTGTAAATATCAGTTTTGCAAAAACTGCTGTCCCAAGCTCTCATGTTTATTTTTTTTAATGATTCAGGTCAAGTGAAAGTTGAAAAAAATGTTTACAGACATGTAATAAAGAGTTTCACTTTTATTCAAAGAGACATAAAAGCATCCTCTGTCACAGATGTATCTGTTTTTTATCTTGTTCTGAATCGGTGAGGTCTCTGTTTCTGGGTTTGTTTTTTTTTGGGGTTGGTTGGTTGGTTGAGTTTTGTTCCTTTGGTTTGGGGTGTTTTTTTTGTATTGACGAGGGATAGTTGTGTTTCAAAATAAACCCTTAAGGACTTTTATTTTTTTTTCAGTTAAGCAAAGAGATAATTCTGTTATAATGCAGAGGATCTCACATTTTGTCGGCAAAGAACTTCTCCGATCATTGAAAAAAGCAAGTTAGTTTGTGCCAAAAGGTTTTGTCCTGAACTGCTTTTACAGTTTACACCACTTAGTAGTAAAAATACTATTGTTCCGTTGTTTAAAGGATAACTAAATCAGCTGGGCTGTCACCTTCAGATCAGCCACCAGATGAGACTCTTGACCTGTGCTTTGTTACTGGTTTTTCTCCCTGCAGTAACCCAACATCTCACTGACAACTACAAACACTTGTGCACAATTTAAAAAAAAAATTTAAAAAATCTTACATATTTTTAAGCTGCAAATGCACAGCTGTGAAATTAAAAAAAAAAAAAAAGCTGTACAATTTTCACTTGCAAATTTATGGATTCATGAAGTAACATCACTGTGGTTGGTGTATATATGATTGCTGGCTCTTTACCTACTCACCCTGCCTTTTCCTACCTTTCCTCTATCCCTGGGGACAAAACCACTCTCTTTGGTTTATTTATCAATACTTAGTCTTTAATTCTCGTTTAAAAATTACAATGTAGAGAACAATATTTTTTGATAAATTATATAATTCCTCTCTTGCATGCATTATTACAATTAAAATACTTGCAGCTTGTTTTTTAAAATACACAAACTCACATTTTGCTTCTGATAGGGTGACAGGCAAATCTCTTTCCTTCCAAGATTTATTTTCTCTCTCAAGATGAACATTACAGGATTTGAAAATTATTGTGGTTCATCTTCGTATCTCATTTGTTTTCTGTGACAGTAGTATATTTTATATGACATCTGAGATTTTTTTCTTTTAATTTAACTTAAAAATTAATCATGCTATTACAAAAGGTCTTAGAGCAGTGTCAATACTTGCTTATATCTAGGGTGTGAATGCTAATGCCCTTTAAAATTTGACAGTACATGAAACTGTCAGAACCAGCACTTTTAAGGCATTACATTTGTACTCAACTCTACCTAATTCAGTCCCACTGTCTCAATTTAGACTGGTTCAGGCTCTCTCTCACAGTTAAGTCTCCTTGCAGAGTCTAGTTGTAAAAGTTCAGAGAGGTCCTGAAAATGCCTGTAATTGGTAGAACCTGAGAGTCAGGGCAATACCGCTGTGAAAATCCTGGGTAGTGACATTCAGCTCTTGACCTGAATAGTGTTTCCCAGCTCTGAGATTATAGGACTCGTGGTATATTTTTCCTTATAGCTTCCTGCAGCAGAAATATATAAAATCCACAAATATTAAGGATGATGTGGTAATTGCCATTCATGCAGTGACTTACCATATTCATCCTCTTTTTTTTCACTACTGAACATTGTGGTGCATTTTCTTAAGAGCACAAAGAGTGGTTTGGGTGCCAGGGTGAAGCATTGACCAGAACATCATTCCTGCTGCAAAATCTTTTGTGTGGCATTGGTATTTGGCATAAATCCTTGTACCATGATAAACCATATGCAAAACAAAATGTATTCAAATAAATAAGTACCTAGACACTATTAATAAGAATTAGGTGTGTTAGCTGAACAGCAAACCTTGATCTTTTCCCTTACAGGCAAAAGTAAAACACATTTTAGCAGGGCTACTGTTAAAGGGTCTCTTAGTGAAGTACAGCTGAATATTTCTTTTATCTAGCACTTTCTCTAATGTCACCTGTGCATATTAAAGGTCACAGCTAATTTAGCAATCCTTGTTGTTTTCTATGGACAGTTATACAGCCTAAAAGATATGCTACATAAAAAAAGGTTACCCTAGGTTTCTTAACTACTGGATATAAATGTACGTTGTAATGCACTGAAGAGGCTAATTAGGAATTACACATTCCTTTAAAATCATTTTAAACTAAATTATGCTGACAACCAAATTTTTTTAGCTCTTTCACTAATAGTTGTGTTAGACATTGAAGAGCTGTGCTCCAAGTCTTGACACATTGTTCTGACTTATGCTCAATTGCAAAGCATGGCTCTAGGGAATAGTTTTGAACCAAAGTACCTGCCTATGACAGGTGAACTCCAGTTCTCCTGTTTTTAACTACAAGACCAGTATTCTCTTCCAGAATTTTAGAGCACTTCTCCCACCCTTTCCCCTGTAAAATCTGCAGAATACTTGGCCCCATGCCCCTCCCCCAGAAGCTCTGAGCAGTAAAACAAAAGGTGACAACCTAACATCTGTATTTTTTTTTTCCACTCTGCTAGATGTGAATTAACTGACAAAATTATTAAAATAACTTTGAGCAGTGGTGCTCTGTGAATATCAGATGAAAAGCCAAAGCTAAAAACTGATTTCAGGACCATCTCCAGTAATCAGATGTATAATATTTTAGATGAAGACTAAAAGCACAAGCTAAAGAGAAAACATCTTCAGTGTCAGTGAAGTTAAAACATGTCAGCAATGTTTTCTTCTGTGTATATTGTTTCACAGGCAGGAAAGAATGAATTGAACTCATATCTGAAACAAGGCAAGATTTTCTATCTGACTTCATTATGTGTTTCTCCAGAGTGCATCCCTTATTTTCTGCCTGAACTAAAAATGTGTGTGGAGACAAGCAAATACAACGCAGCTCTGCACTGCTGTTACCAAATCATTTTAATAAGACAAAGGTATTTTTTTGTTTTGCCACAGTCATATCTTAATTTTAACAGTCATTAGCACACACTAGATCCCTTTGTTAAAGCAATCCTTGTAAGCAGAGGCAGGAACTAATGAGGGGCTTTATGTGTCCCAGTACAGCTGGCAGCAGAGATGAAGTAGCATTTGAGTATATCAGAGAGATTTATACTGAGAATTCTTAACAGAAAGATTTTTGGTGACTCGGTCATCATCTCCTTATAAATAATTGAAATTAACAAATTATCTTTGTTATAATTCAGGGAGTTTTGCTTTCTGTCAGCATCCGCAGTGTTAAGATTATATTTCCTTTGTTGTTATTTGCAGGATTTTCCATCGTCTCAAGAATTTGTCCTTTGAATCTGCAGCCTCTGCAGAGGTCAAACTCCATTGTAGGTGCTGTTTTTGAGGTGACAGAACTTTTAACAACTTGAAGCCATTCCAGCATTCTATAATGGGGATGTTATCGATTTAAATATTTTATTTTTTTCATTCATGCCTTAGGGCAGCATAGAATTATACTTTCTGCTACTGCTACTGTGATGCCAAATTAATGCTCCCTTACCTTTACATAATATAAACAAAATGTTGAAACTATCTATGTTTAAACTGTGCATGTCTTCATCTATCTTTATATATTAAAATTACATTTTAAACTTGTGTAATTTTGATTGCCTCAAATGTCCTGGACTGCTACAATTAACATCAGATAATAAAGGATTCAAACAGTAATTCTTCAGCAATCACAGCACCCTGCAATGAATTAATGAACTTTATTTTTTCAGACTATTTAATTCATATTACTAAAAACAACTAAAAATTCATGAGAGAATTTTCAAAACCACTTGGCTGATTTGTGAGACTCCATTATTCTGAAAAATACAGACCATGAGTTTTTCTTGTATGTTAGAAGATATCAACAATGAGATACATTCTAATCTCTCATCCTGCACCTAGCTGAGGTTTGAACTGATGCAATTAGCTCTGTTAAAAATCAACATTATCTGTAATTAAATAGTTCTGCTTGAATCCAAGACACTTTTGGTTATCCTAGGAGTCTGGATCTCAATGACTTACAGTGGCTTTATCTTCCCAACTCATTTTTACAATTTTAAAACTGTAGTCATATTAAAAGGTAATTAGCAAATATTGTTACTGATAGTAATAGCCAATGCCAAGCTACAGTAAGCAAATAAATTGACATTTTAAACAAAGGACAGTGTGGAAATAAAGAGAAGTTTTCCCCCTGGCAAATGAGACTGTCAAGTAAAGGTCTACAGGTGTCCTCACTGGAAAATACTCAACAATATCAACAGGAATTTCTAGGCTTCAGATACAGGAAATAGGGAAGATCACTTTGGTCTGAAAATGATTAAAATATTTAAGAATCTGAAAAAGGAAAAAAAATATGTTTATTAAATTAAAATAATTTTCCATGAACATTGAGAGACAAACAGCCATGAACCAAACCATAACCATACTAGGTGTAGGAAGAGTGTGTTTCAATGTTTATGAGTTGAGAACAGAATATTCTGCAGGAAAAAAACTGAAGAGTTGTTCTTCAGAATAATATTTCATTGTTCTTCATAATAAGATTTTCTTTTCTCATAATGTTTCTTTTCCATCTTACATTAGGCAGAAGAGCAATAATTACCAGAAAACAGAGGAAAAGAAATTTTCTTGCTTCTTCTCCATGTTTCTTCCTAAAAAATATAATATTGTTGAGCAATTTTGCTGTTGTTTTCTTAGAAAGACTTATTTTTGAGAAGAGGAACTTCATGATGAATCTATGAATAAGTGTGAAAGCATCTAGGGTACTCAATGGAGCCATGTAAAAGGAAAGGGTCAGAAATCTCATTCTTGGCCATCAAGATCCAGCTAACCTAGGTCCCATGTGCACAGTTGCTATAGAGTTTATCACCTTTATCATATTAATTTAGTTTTAAGTGCTGGAGAGGTATTAAGGCATTTTTATATGACCCAATTCAAGTGTATATTTAAAGTTATCAGAAATTCTCTTTTGTTTTGGTGTAATTTCCACTTAACAGGGTTAAAACATCTGAAAAAAAGTGAGATTTATCTGTTTTCCTGAATTTTCAGATTCTGAGGTAAAGATTAACTTGAATCAATGTTTGATCAGAGCATTTTCAAAGTCAAGGGACCTTTACCTCTAGACAATATTAGAGGTTTATTTTCAGAGTCCAAAAAGAATAGCAAACCACTGTCTAACACTTTCTTTCATTGAAGACTGTTAGGACTGTTTAGTTTTTAACTTCTGTTTTACAACTAACTTCATCTCATGCAAATGACTAAACTCCTGGCACATAAACCTTTTTTGGATTAGCATTGCTGTGTCTGATAAAAATGACACAGAAGAGATTAATCAATATTGATAAGTAAGCAAATGTGATGTTTTCTTCCACACCTTTGCATGAGTTGCAGCTGAACACTGGGTGTTAAATCAGTGATTTTGTCATCCTGAATGCATAAAATTATCCTTTTATGAAACTAGTCAAAGTAATCAGTTCAGTAGTTCAGCAGTATATAGAGTCATGCCTATTGCTAAGGGTCCTTTCAGCATTTTAACCCCTTTTTCTTTTCCTATCCACAAATTGCATAACCTCATAACTAAAAAATGATCCTGTGGAAAAAAATATGATAAGGAAAAGAAAAAAAAAAAAAGAAAAAAAAGTATTTTCAGAGATAATTTTATTTTGCTTGTATCTCTCAACATTATTTATTGTATCATGTGTGCCACAGTCTCAGTAGATGTAGGTAAGGTGAGGACAGAAAAAGAAACCTAAATTTTAAATGTTCCTACCTATTTTTTCCATTTAAATTATATCTTTTATTTTCCTGTACACCAGCATTTTTGCTAACTGTTTGCTCATTTGGTACTGCGTGGAAAACCTTCTTCACTTTTATTAGGGTCAAGTAGATTAAATCAGACGGATCAAGATACATTGCTACTCTACTCAGAGGGAGGGTAGTGCCACAAAACAATAGTGCAAGGGGAGTGATTGCTTATCAAGAGAAAGTTTACTTTTGGCATTAAGAATTAATTTAGCTGAATTGGTGCAGTGAAAGTGGTAAACACAATCCCCCTCACTATTGTTTGTCAGGGTGTATTTATATCATCCTGGATTGCTTTGTCAATAATCTGCCTGGCCTGCAAGCTAGAAATCTAAGATTGCCAGGATGAGTGACAGGCTGGAGATAACTGATAATTCTAAGGAATTGGAGGTGTAAAATCTTTAAGGACCATGTCTACAGTATAAATGCAAGGGTATCTCCACATCACTCTGTACTTACAAAGGCAACAGCATTGTTAATGGCAGCCTGTCTGTCCATCAAGTTTGCTTCAGGAGGATTTATCCCTCTTTCACTCCTTATCTTCCATGGCTGTGTTTATTTCTAAACCAGCTGCTGAATAAATTGTCTCTTGTCTTCACCTCCTACACTAAGTACAATGATATGTTCTGAAACCATGGTGTTTTTCAGGCATTTCTTTTTCAGAACAGAAACTTCTAATTCTGTTTGTATATGGGTACACACAGGTTTTTTTCATTTTAGACACAGTAAACACAGTTTGTTTCCTTTTTTTCTCCTTTTTTATGGTTCTTCTCTCAAGGTTCATAAATCTGTTCCATATTGCTAAGATATTTGAAATACAGAAGGGAAGACATAATGGAACTGGTTCAGGTGATTAATATGATGTGGATGTATTATGGCAAAAAAATGTTATTTTGTATAACACAGAATATATTCAGAAAAATTACTCTAAAAATATCCTGACATTTAATATTTTTGAGTCTTTCTCACAAGTAGGTTCTTTGTAAATTAAGCAAATTTTTTGCCAGGTTTGATAATAAAATCTGAAAGTGAAGTTAGATAGGTGGTGGCCACGTGGTCGTATTAAAAGATTTGGTTAATTAGCCTATTGATTATGGCACAAGAGACAGCATTAACATGCTATCTCTTCTTTCTGAGTGCTGGTAGTATTTTATAATCATAAGATTGCTAAGATCGCAGGGGCTTTTTAAAGTAAAATGTCATTTGCAAAATCACTTTTATAATAGCAGTGCACACTGACTTAGAGAGAGTTCAGATAGTCTTAACACCTGGTTAAATTTAGAAAAAAAAATTAAAAGAACAACTAATTGGGAATGCTTGGTTACATTACTTTTTGTATTTCCATATATACAAGGTTTTCTAACAACTCGTTCTAGTTCAGATCAAAATTTGAAATTGAATTAACAAAATATAAAGGGAAAGATATTGTGAAAATAACTTAGTCTAATCAATAATATATATTATACCATGAAGATTTTTATTAGCAGATATCATCAAAGTTCAGCAGCTTAGAGTGGTTTGCATGCTTTTTACTTAAGAGATTTAAAAGGACTCTCAGAAAAAACCCAAAGCAAAACAAAAAAAACCCAAAAAACTTAGGTTTTCTGTGTATTTAAGCATCAATATGAAATTATACTAGTTTGTTAAATTTTTTTGGCAAAGGTATGCTAATTAATTGTGATTGATACCCCTTTTCCCTCTTAATTTTATACTTCTATGAACATCTGGAAATCTATTCCTCCCTGTATTTTTTGTCAAATGAAAAAAAGAATCTCTCAATAAGTTCCTTATTTACAATTTCCAGAATGAGAATCAAAAAATTACTTGATAATGCTGAATGTTTGTGTCAAAATCCTATTAGCCAGGCACACTCACAAGTGATTCTTTTATTTCTGCTGAAATTCATTACTGAACTCCATGGTCAGAATTTATTTCTTAAAAAAATAGTAATGTATTTACAAGATGTAGAGGTTATTGTTCGATGAAATCTTTGAGACAGCGTAAGCTGCCACTTACAACAGCCAAAAAAAGCATTGCCCCTGATTTCCATCTCCATAGCACACACGTTGGCTCTTTCAGAGATGTTTTGCAGTTTCATAGTGAACTGGATTGAGTAATTGCATGAATTGACATGGTGGTGGCACTTGCTGTTTTTCAATTTATTAGTGGTATATTATATTTGTGTATATAATTAATAATAAAGATAATGATAATTATAATAATGATAATGATGATTGTTATGACTTTGATGATTATAATAATAGTTAGAATAATAATAATAGCACTTGGGAGCATTTTTATTCAACTTTTGTTTTGCTTTCACATAGAATAATTTACTGACCTAGTTCAGCAAGTGGTCATAAAAACCCATGTACTGCCAAAAGGAATAGAATATGAAAGGGTGATAGTTCAGCCAGAAACAAGGCCAAAGGCAAAGTTGTTTCTTTTGATGCAATCTCAGTTTGGTTTAAATTGCTTACTGAATTGTATTTTAAAATACTCCTCTCTTACTCATTTATTCCCATTATAATATTTGATGTTATCAATAGCTAGAATGGGAATAGTTATTTTTATGTCTATATTTCATGGAAAATGAAAGACATTGATCACAGAGACCTGAAGTCCTGTATCAGTAACACACTGAACACCAGTGTTTGATTTCATACTGTTCAGCCATTTAATCAGTGGCTGTGGTATGAAATATTGATGATATCGTCATTGGTGACATCAGGAAAATCATAGCAGTAGCAAGTAGCACTATTGGGTTAAACATCATTAAGAAGCACTTTCAAAGGTAAGGCTCTGTATCTGTAAATCACACCTGAAGTGTAATAGATGCTGACTCAGAAAAAGGTTTATTTACCACAGGTCAGCTATTCCTATAGAAGAACTGCACAACCATTGTTTTGTAAGAGTACATCTCTTTCATAATGCATGCCTGAATAAAACATAGCAATAATCTAATTAGAAGAGGAAGTATTTATAGCTAGGATATACTTATACCTATTGTCTTGAAGTTGTATGCTTGTGAGAATATATAGTCCTACATATGAAATTACCACAACATCTAAGACATTTAGCATCCCTCCATTTACAGTTCTAGATAGAGCTGGGAAGGAAATAAACTTTGACTTTGAAGGGCCAATAGCTAATTTGTTGACACCTTCAATTTTGAATTTTATCCAGGAACTTCTTTTTCTTTTTCTTTTTCTTTTTCTTTTTCTTTTTCTTTTTCTTTTTCTTTTTCTTTTTCTTTTTCTTTTTCTTTTT
>WBND01000721.1:284497-310662 GCA_013398595.1 Tychaedon coryphoeus | reverse complement strand
TCAGCATGAAGCTTTCTCCTCTCCAGGCTGAACAATCCCAATTCTCTCAGCATTTCCTCACAGCAGAGGTGCTCCATCCCTCTGATAAATTGAGTGGCCTCATCTGGTCCTGCTCCAGCAGCTCCATGTCCTTTCTGTGCTGGAGCCCCAGAGCTGGAGGTAGCCCTGCAGGTGGGGTCTCACAAGAGCATGCAGAGGGGCAGAATCCCCTCCCTCCCCTGCTGCCCAAAGTGCTTTGGATGCAGCCCAGGACACGTTTGGCTGTCTGTGCTGGAAGTGCCCATGGCTGGCTCATGTCCAGCCCCTCACCAGCACCCCCACGTCCTTTGGGGCAGGGCAGCTCTCAATCTGTTCATCCCCAGCCTGCACTGAGGGTTGTTTTGACTCTGCTAACTCTGCTACCAGACTGAGCAGGGTGTCCACCTGGCCACATCTGATGCAGTGGCCATCACTGAAAAACTTAAGCACACCCTCCTTCTGGAAGCCTGGATGGCCAAATGGTTTTTTGCATGTTTTTCATGAGGTTTTGGGAGGTCTGTCTGGCCCACCTCATCTTTTTTTTTGTAAGTTTGGAGGACTTGGTCTCCACTGGATGAACATCACAATTGAGCTCTCTCAGCAGGTATAATGACCAGCAAATGATGTAAGTGCCTGTGCTGCAGCACCTCAGTGCCCTTCGCACTCTCCCTGCCTGCACAATCTGCCCCACAAACTGTCACACCATGTCCTTTCATGCACCACATCCTGCCCTGTTCTCCATGCTCCTGGTCGCTCATGCTCCCTTTAAATTTAAATTTAAATTTGCCACTCTGCTCCTGGCCGTGTTCCCTCCATGCCTGATTGGTTTGCAAGGGATTTGGGATTCTGGGTACTGATGGGGCTCCACACTGAGTCCATGGAAAGACTGTACATGGTCCCACAGCCTGCAGGCTGCTAAACAAAACTCTGTGGCATGAAAAATGAATTGGAATGGGAAAAAATACTCTACAAAATTATGTGGCACATCTCCTCCAGTACAGTGTTGTGTGGAGACTCCTTTTGAAACTGCATTTCAAAGAGCTGCTTGGATCAATGCGTGAATTTGCTTCAACTCTTCCTAGATGCTGCCTTAGACGCACTGACAAAATCCCTCCTTTCAATAATCTCTGACTTTGGTAAAAATGTGATTGTGATAGATAATAGCGAAGAGCAAAGCAACATCAGTGTTATCCTGAAAGTCTAAATTCTGTACGAGAGAGAAAGATCAAGTGATTCACCTTCAGTAGAGCTGCATGTTTTTAAGAGCAAATATAAGACTGCTACTGTGTCAAATAGTATTGAATCAGTAAACTGAATGGTGCATAAGGCAGCAGGAAAGATAAAACAGAAAGAAAGAAACAAATTAAACTAAAAATAAGATGATTGTGACACTAGTGATAATTAATCTGAACAGACAAAGTGGGTAACATGCAGTTAAAATAGAAGTCAAAAAATAAGCAGACAAGTTTTCTTTTCAAGTGTAAGTCTTTTTAATGTCAAATGAAGATGCACAATGAGAGTAAATACTTCTTGAGAAAGCAGGGCAATTTCACTCTTAATATAATTTACAAAACTGCCAGTAAAAGGGAAGTAGGAAACCCTATATATATGAAGAGAGGCCCTGAAAAAGAGCCAAATCCTTGATAATGGTGGAAAATTATAACTAGGATTTTAAGGGTTTGGGGGCAGATATTATGGACTGAAGATGCAAGTTCTGAGAGGTTTCGTTTTCCAAATAGCATTAATTTTCCTGGGTTCAGCTTCTTTTCATCCAGGTGCTGATTTTGGCTGGAGTATTGGGAGGATAAATGCTATATCCTGCAAAGCATGAAGTAGAATATTTACATATTCTTTTATATTTCCCAGAGAATACAAAATATATAGTGGAAAATAATGACAGTACCATGCCAATCAACAAACTAAGTATCAGAAAAATCTGCAGCATCACTGCATTTCTTTGTCAAGAGAAGAACCCTTAACATTATGATCCAGTTGGTTCTTTGTTTTTCTGAATTATTTAGAAATGCCATTTTGTATCTAAATACCAACAGTAATGAACAACACTAGACTTCCTGATCATCAGATCTGGATTGTGGTTTTCCCAAAGAGCCTATCAAAAATTAAATATTACCTGAGGATTAGCATCTGACATGCCAGAAAAAGGGCCAGTCATTAAAATATCTTTTCAGGAGAAATGCAGTGCTGCAGTTTATAGCTCAGCCAGTTCTCTGTTCCTTAGTTCTGCATTCTTTATTGAATTATATTATTTTCTAAAATATATACAAAATCTCTTATCAAGAGTTAATTATCTGATTCTTAGTGAATCCATATTTGAGCTTAAGACTGTCACCTTTACCATGAGACAATGTGTTTTCCCACAGGAAAAGTTGCTGATATAGCTGTTTACAAGATTATTTTTTCTGGGGAATGCGTCTATGCTACAAAGTAGAAATAACTGACTGAATCTTTTAATGAATACCCATTTGTGCTGTAATCCATTTATCCATTTTAAGAACCTAAGTTTACAAAGAGAGCAGAGTAGCATGCAAAACATACAGAGGCTAAATAAACTGGTACATTCCTATTTATAATTGAAACACTGGTAAATCAGTCTGGACATGCACTTATCTAATTTTAGCCAATTAAAATAAAACTTTCCATGAGAGGTGTCATCAGGAATTTTTTTTTAAGATCTCTATATTTTCTATGACTCTGTCTTTATCCTGCTAAGGGTACTGGAGTTCTATGACTCCATTTCCACATTTTCTTCTAAAATTTCCACTTTGTGTATAAAGAAAATTTCCTTAGAATCAGAAAGTTCCCTAAAAATAACACAGTCCTTGCCAAAAATCTCTTCTCATAATCCATAGGTTTGAAGGTAATGATGGTAAAGGAATAAAATTTCTGTGGAACTTCTAGTGAAGTTGTGTGTCATTTATACACATAATAAAATAACTTGTCAATCTTTGTTACAAAGTCCAATGTTCAAGAACAGTTTTATTCTGAGCTGTAGACGGGTTATTCATTTGAAATTGAAGAGTCAGCCTGAAGACTCTGAAGTAAATTATTTTCCTTGCTTAGAACAGGGAAAATTGGGTGAGCGAGTAATTTAGTAGTCATGATGCAATAAGAACTCCAAAGAACGGGGGACTTGATGTCAGCAGAAAGACTCTCTGCTTACAATCTCTGCTACAATCCAGTATTGTAGAAATAATGTCTTGGTGAAGATACATACAGTTGTCACATGTACATATTATCCCAATATCCTTTCTATGGTAATCTCTAGACACTGCTGCTACATGAAAAGGAAATTATGAATAAAATACTCTGGACTTCCTTAAGTCAATAATACTCTTTAAAGATATTAATTATTAGCTAGGGGCTACACAGAGTACTAGATTCCTACTGACAAGCAGATATTGTAATTTTGGGCACAAAATTCAGTACCAACTTCTGAGTGCAATACAGTTGAAATCAGTAACAGCAGCATTACCACTAACAGTCACGAATTCAGCCCTAGAATTTTTGAAGAATTTTTTTTTTTTAGCAAATGAAAGAAAGATTCTGCAAGTTTATCGATGCACTCATAAAATTGTCTTACATAAAATTTCTTACATTTTTCCTACAGTGAATTCAACTGACTCATTTGTTCATTTTTCACTAGTAGTGATCTATTTACATGTCTATATAGACTCATCTTCCAGTAGCCACTCTTTAACAATATCTACACAGTTCCTGCTGTGGAGAAGTTAAATAAATCAAATAAATAAGAATATAAAGTGCAAAGGAAAAGAGCACAAAACCTCCATGAATATTAAACCATATTTCTAATGGTAAGAAAGTAGCAAGATGAGGGGCTTAACCTATAAAAGTGAAATAATACCTGGCTAATGATCCAAAATCAAACATATTAAAGAGAAATTGTGGCATAAAGACTACCAAAGGATTTAACACAGATTGTGAAAAATAATTATAATAAACGTCTTTGTCTATGGCTGAACAATGGGTTGGTAAAAGCAGTTTTGAGAGGTGTCACCAACAGAGGACTCAGGACAGATTAGTAACAGCTGTGTATAAAACATTGGGGTTTTGGCATCTTTCTGCCTTACCTTAAAAATGCTACTTTAGGAGACAATTGAATTATTTCTTCCTTTAAGAATATTGTGCAAAGCTCCTGAAAGGTTTATCATGAGAAACATGTTTTTTTAAGTGAAGATAAAATGCTGAGATTATAACATGGAGGGGAGAGAGAAATGAAGGCATTTCTTTAGGTGAGCAAAAACAGTGGTATCCAATTTTTTTTACAGTAGAGGTGAATAAAGAAGACCCAGGATAACACACTGGAAATTTAATGGTAAAAGCTGGGAATTCAGGTACGATTTTTTAATAATGCTAGAGTTGCAATATATGAAGTGATTTGCCAAATTTTGTCATCACAGCTAGTATTATAAATAAATTCAAGAGGCATCTTGACATTTTTATGAAAAAGGAGGACACTGAAGGGTGTAGTGACAATGTAGCAAACAGGCTTTTTGAGACAAGCAGTTTCTTCCTGTTCAACAGATCTGTGTGTCCTTTAGCATTCATTTTAATCAATTTCAGAGGTATTACCACCTCCACTTCTCACAGCCTGTTAAAGCTAGCTGAATTTTAGCTTCACTGTGTTGTTTATATACAGTGTCTATGAGTGTACCTCTAAATATCTATATAAAAGCACTATCAACCACTTCTGAGGGCCTAAATTTCATTCCTCTTAAAGGAATCTTAAATTGTCACCCTGGAAGACTCTTCTATACTTTTGTACCAAAGCCCTTGATAAGCCTTGAAAGCCCTTGATGTTTTAAAAGATGTATATTTATTTTTGTCTGAATTTTGATTTGTCTGTTTGTTTATTTGCTTTTACAAAATAAACATTTTGGCATGTTTTCAGTAGATGCTCCTGACCTTCTTTTGGGTCAGAAACTTCTGGTGACAAATCCTGCTCCTTCAGTCTCTTCAGTTTTATTATAGAAAAAAGAGAGATTGCAGTAGATTTTTTCAATTGCGGATTTCAGTGTGACTTGGGTATATTGATAAGTCCTTCAAGACCTCACAACTTTCCGTATCAACATGCAATGTTTTCAGCTAAAGGCAAATATTTTATCTCTCTTTGCAAATCATGACAGAAATGTGTTTCAAAACACATTCAGTACTTAAAATCAGAAAATTTGGAGTTTTAACAACCTTACCACAGCTACCATTAAATGGCTTCTGATAGGTCAGGTAGTTTTAAGGTTGTTTGCAACTTTAATTTTCTACCTCTGCTTTTACCAGGGTGTACTTATAAAAAATACATGTAGAAGAAGTAACTAAATTCCTACTTTTAAGGATTTCCAACATAATGTAGGCATTTGGAAATAAATAGTGTCTTCTAAGAAATGTATATAACTAACTAAATTATTTAAAGCTTCCTGCTTTTGTGGAAGG
This sequence comes from Tychaedon coryphoeus, assembly GCA_013398595.1. Classification (NCBI taxonomy): domain Eukaryota; kingdom Metazoa; phylum Chordata; class Aves; order Passeriformes; family Muscicapidae; genus Tychaedon; species Tychaedon coryphoeus. The sequence continues at coordinate 305,178 of WBND01000721.1, read as the reverse complement.
TTTTATCTATTAAAATCTAATTATGGGAGGTTAATGAACTCAGTGGCCAATCCCAAAAGGGCTTGGTTTTTTTTCCTTTGTGATACCATTACTTACATCCTTGGATATAATTTTTGAGTAATGGACAAGGATGTGGTTGGTCATATTAGTAAAGGAATATTTCTGATAGATTCCAGTGATGGTATGATAGCTACACGAATGCGTCTAATATAGTCTAATGAAAAATGTCTCTCCTCCCTCTTAAAATTGTGAGCAAGTACAATAAAATTTACTATTCATGTCATATTACCGACTTCGTGTTCTTCTTATTAGGACTGTGTGTAACTCATGAGGAAATATGACAGATTTCACACATTAGTCATGGCAAAATGGTAAATTTCACAATTAGTCGTAGGCTATTAGAAAATGATCTAGAAATCTAGTTAAAGTGATTTTTATCATTAAGCAGTTATTTAATCTTGTCTTCATAGCAAACTTGAATGTAAGCATGGCATTTCACCTTATAATCAACTCTTTGAATTCCTGGTTTCAATATCAAACACAAAGTAAATATTTTTCAAACACCTCAGATACATATTTCTGAAAACAATTTTTTTTTGCTATATATGTGCCAGCTTGCAACAGCGCAAGAAATCAATATTCTGTATTAAAATCTGGGTATACTCCTCTTGCAAAAAAATACATAATATCAAATTTAGACATTTTCTGCAGTTTTTTTACTTAACTTTAAAAACTCCTGAATTTTACACTTATAACTGGTTTTGAAATGTCCCCAGAAATTTTAATTTATTTAATGCGTCTATAGAAACAGTGTTCTTCTATAGTTTGTGTTACTAAATCATTTATTGTCCAACCTGTAATTTTGAAGAATGAAGATTACTGACCTTCAGCATCGTCTCCAAATGCATTGACTATGTAAATGGCACACACTGAAGGCTATAACAAGATCTTCAGCCCCCTTCTTTACCTTGGATCATGATGCTAATTTTTTCAGCTCATCCTTCATGACAGTTTGGGTCAGTGCCATCCATTTACAACAACCTTGGTTAGTATCAGTACATGTATTCACGCATAATTTTAAGAAACATAATGTAATTTTGGTTGGTTCATTTTTCAGACACTGAAGACCTACAAGGACCCAAAGAGTAATCAGACTTTTTCACCCCAGCTGCAGACAGCTTCACAGGTTGTGGGTTACTTAGATTACCCTGCTGTGAAAATCTAAGATTGCTCATTATATGATACTTTTTTCTAGTATGTTTCTAACTATTTGCAGCAGCCACACAATGTCATGTGCTGTTGTGTTTCTCAAGTGTTTCTTTTCTTTTTGAAATTATTCTTTGTTTGAAAGTATGATATCTAGACAATACTAGAATTGGCCAGATATAAAGTTTCTAACAGGAAAGCAGGAGTTCTTTACTACAGTGCACTGGTCACTCAGAGGATCCTTTCCCTAACCGAGTGCCCCAAGCATTGGGTAGAGTTTTTATCATACACACTGTCTCATTAGAAACCCCTGGTTGCTCAATGTATATCTATTACTCTGTTTTACATAGCCCGTGTCATACCATTTCACACCCCTTGTCCTTATTTGGTCCATCTCAGGTCTTCTTTGGTAGTCTTCAATGACCAGTGTCCTTTTTAGGTGGCTTTTCCTCCACCCCAGCTTTTGAGTTAGCACAGTATTGTTGTTTTGCACAGCTTCTGCTTTGTCAGCCTTGCAGAGCTGAGCTGGCATCCTGCTTGTGTTTTACAAAACTACTGTTTGCATAAGTTACATCCTTTATATATTTCTACAAGGCTGGCTGTGTTGTTCCGTTTGACTGTCCTTATGAGAGTAAAATGCTGTTCTGCTCTACCGTTCTTGTCAAGTCTCCCCTTTTCTTGAGACTAAATTAGTTAAGGGAACTGGTCTATTGCTATCTGTACTTCATTTTATAGTGTACAACATTGCAACAGCTGATGCAAGCTAAAACACACACAGCAATTATTATAGTGGCAATTACAACCATGTTTTAACCAAATCCAACTGGGTAACCATGAAGTAAATTTGATCCAGATTTCTTCAGATCCCAGGAGGAGTAATCTTGAGCTGTGAGTTGTCAAATTTGTGTTTGTTTCCAGATTTCCTGGATATTTATAGACAGTCCACCACTTTGATAGAAGAAAACAAGACATAAGCATCTTGCTTTTTCTCAGACAACTGTTTGATTACTCAAGCGGCTTCAGCCCTTTTATTTATGGAATAATGTATCCATTATTTTACTCTATCCAGCTTCAATGCAGTAAAAGTCATTTATGGTACTTGGTACAGTACAAATATCCTGTGGCTGAAGCAAAGCAGTTCCCCAGACTTTCAAGGAGACCCAATCTCTGGTAAGAACTCATGGAACTGACATGTGCAGTCCCATGAGCCTGGAGACTGCTTACTGAGCACAACTGCTCACAGCAAATCCTGTAAAGTTTTGCTAAGAGAAATGAGGTAATTATTCAAATCGACCCCTTCTTTTATGTGTGTGTTTCCTGGAATGTGTGGTACTTGGTAGGGCTGACCATACAGCAGCTCATAGGGGCTTCTTTTGCCTGGCAGCTGAGTTCTAATTCAAAGCAGAGGAACAGGAAAGGCTTGGACCCATGTCAAGGAGGTTTCCTGATGTATTTTATGCAACTTCAATTGGATTATGTAATTCACCTCTCTAAATTGCTATGTGTAGGAAGATCCCAGGCTCCTTCCAGTGCTTTCCTAACCCGTAGTACCACTTCTGCAATAAAGTGGGAATCTCTGATGACATCCCAAAGGTACCCTGAATCTAGAAATTATTTGTTTCACATATTTTAATCACTTCATTAGCCTGGTTGGTGCAACAGAGGAAGGCTAGGTCACACAAAAATGGTATCAGAAGTAGAAGGTATTTGTACCCCCCTTTTAAGGAAAATTCAGTAAAATCCATCTGCCTATATTCATTCGAACATTTCCAGATTTCCAGATTTTATGGCTCCTAGAACTACTTTGCTAGCCATGTTAGGGTTGTTTCTCTCACAAACTGTACATTTTTTTGGATTCTTGATTGTACAGTCTGAGTAATTTTAGATCCAATTATAGATTTTTGCAAATGTTTCAAAAGCTTTTTAGTACTCCAAGAAGTGGCTTTGAGTTTGCAATCCACTATTTCATGAACAATCTGTTCAAGGACTATTTGCCCAGTTAGGGTAACTTCCCAGCCTTGTGATCAAATTTTGCTTCTAAGGCTTAAATTAATTGACAACATCTAGAGTTCTACTTTGGTTTTTCTACTGGGAGAGACATCTCTGGCAAGGGTATTAAAGACAAAACTCTGTTTTGTAATGTGGCCTTTACTGGGGCCTTGTTGGCAGCCTTATAAGCTAAATGATTCCTCAATTCCAGTTTGGTTTTACCTGCTTCAACTGCTCTGCAACACATGACAGTAACTTCTGCTGGATTCTGGACACATTCAAGTAAATCCAAGGACTGTTCTCCATTTTTCGTCAATGTGCCTCAAGATATCAAAAGGATTCTTTCTAGATGGCTCTATGTGTATATAACATTCCAAAAGAGTATTTTGAATCAGTCCACATGTAACCCTGTTTTCTTTTACTCAATTTCGAAGCTTGAGTGAGGGCAATTAGTTCTGCATTCTGGGCTGACGCATCAGAGGGGCATGTGCCTGATTTGATAATCTCATTTTGAGTAGTTACTTCATATCCAGATAATTATTTTCCATCTCATACAAAGCTACCTTCAATAAACAATTCCCAGTCAGGTCTTTCCAAGGGGCTGTCTCCCAAATTCGGTCTGCTGGAATATACTTCTTTTATAATCTGTAAGCAATCGTGTTCTGTGGTTCCTTCTTTTTGTTGGGCAGACAAGAACAGAGCAGGGTTAAAGATAGAAGTTGTTTTGAGCGCCACATCATCTTGCTCCAGCAAGGCTACCTGATATTTTAGTATCTGTCTAGGAGATAGTGATGCCCCTTTTGCTCAAATACCAACTGTTCTATATGCTGGACATAAACAAGCACTAAAAAGTATTATAAAAATTTTCACAGACCCTGAAAAGCAGCAATATTGGAAGCCCACCACAATTTCAACTGAAGATTATTTTGAAGCATATACATTTGGATTAGGAACGAGCACAGAGATAGTCAGAAAACCATTGGTGGAATAAATGTCATTACTGATGGCTCTTATTCAGGGAGTGAATGTAACTGGTGAGAATTTTTACAGAGATCTGAAGATTCCAGGGTATTTGTGGAACACACATGTGCCTTATGAAGTGTTGTCACTTCAATACTTTCAGGAAACACTGGATATATTTACAAAGACAAAGCTTTCACTACAGAGTACCATGATTATATGTACTATCCGTGCAGTGCTTGTATTAATTCAGTGCTCCCTGGGCAAAAGTAGAGTGGCTGTGCCAGTGCTGAGCAGCTCACCTGAGCACATGCTGCCAAAACACCTTCCATGTGTCTGACAGCCAGTAACTGCAAGTAAAATATCATATATCAGGAAATCCGCAATTCATTCAGACATGTTTCAGCTTTTCCACATAGAAAATTTTGCCCTAAAAAATGTTTTTTCCTGAAGAAGCCCTGGTTCATTTACAGCTAAGAAATAAAATGAAAATCTGAGCTGACTCAGTTTGTGACACTTTTTGATTTAAGAATCTAAATTGTGACATAAAATATCCTTCATTCACCTGTTAATGCATACAGTGATAAATTTTTCAGTGGTTCCAGAATATTTTCCATAGACTCAAGGATCTCCACTTTTATCTTCAAACTGTCATTTTCTAGTATTAAAAGTTTGTTCATAGGAGGGTGGGAGCACAAAGAAGTAATCCTGACTTGCTTATACAAATCCATACAAATATTGAAGAAATGCTTCACAGATATTGATTTTACTGTATTTTTCTTTGCATTTGTCTTCGCTTAGAGGGAGAGAAACAAGTCCCTTAACCTCTAGCAGTCAATACTATACAAAGATCATGTTTTAGGAATGGTAGTCCCCAATTCAATGCTCCCACTGAGGCTCTCTAAAGCATATACCACCCTCTCTCTCTCACTCCCTTCTTACCCTCTTCTTTTCCCTGCAGGGGGCTACATAGAGTAAGAGGCACAAAAGGCAAATATCACAGATAGACACAAAAGCAATTTACTGCAAACAACGTGATAAGAAAATTAACAGCAACAATAGTAAAGACAGAGGGTACAAGTAAAAAATTATTCACACGGAAAATCCCCAGTCATACCAGGTGGCTTCCTCCACCACATTTTCTTGACCAGAAAAAACTCCTTCTCCCCAGAAAAGAACTCCTCTTCCTTGTTCCCAGCATTGATGGGAGGTGGTAAAAAATAACCTCTGGGTCCCAGCAATAGCACCTTCTGGAAGAACTAACCATGTCCTGGCCAGAATACGACAATTCTATACACTTCCACAAACATAGATTAAATGCTAAATACACGTGCACGTTTTCATTAGGGTTCAAAGCAGTAGCTCACTAGAGCCCTTCACCTTCATCATTGAACTTGTAAACAAACAAGAATGTTTTGCATTATGTTTAAAGTACAGCTTTCCTTTTTCATCCAGAGCCTCGCAACTTTCTCACTTGCACTCTAATTGATGCTACAATAAGAGCTTATGGTGTAGAGTGAGTTAGGATAATGTGAGAATGATACTGTGGGCTAAAATTATTTTTAAAGTTGCCTAAGAACCTGGATAAAACAACATTTTCTACAGTGCTGAGAAGAAAAAAAAAAAACAATTAATTTAATGCAAATGGATGTAACATAATGTGAAGCACTGTAATTCCTGGACACCCCTTTTCCCATTGAACACAATTTAATTTGCTACATCTGTACTTCCAGTGCTGTGACATTCTCTGATCAGTTGCAGATGATAGATCTGCGATATGAAAAAGACCCAAAAACCCAAACAACCAAAGATTTCTTAACAATGAAATAATCATGAATATGCCTGACAGAGATGTACAGTACAGCAGTCTTTGCATCTTTAAAAGCTTTTCTTATATAATCAAGGGTCATTCCTTTATTACAGTACTTCTTAATATATGTGTCATCTCTAGCGCAATCTTTCAAGATTCTGCTTTTTTCATGTGACTTAAATACACTTACCTATTTAAAAGGCATGTTTTATGTTGTTGCTTGTTCAAGAGCTTGCGTATTAAGCTCTCGCCATAGACAAAACCTCAAGTTCATAATTTGGGAAATGAATTTAAATTTTTGTGTAGCAATTCCATTTCCCATCCAAACATTTTTACTTTTCCTTGCTATTTAGCAACATGTTATTAGTAACTACTTGATCAGCAGAGCAGAGAAAAATAGTTTATGAAACATTTATTTTGCTTTGGAGGGGCAACTGGTTTGTTTTAACTGGAAGAACCAAGCCCAGCATGTTGCAGGGGGAGAAAAGAAAAAAAAAAAAAGAAAAAAAAAAGACAAAAGATGGGCGAGGTGATGTTTTAGAAAAATCTAAAAAGATAGTAATAAAAAAAAGAGGAAGAGATAACTTTTTCATACCTATGATGGAGCTGGCTCTACTACCTTAGCGCCATTATTTACTGCTTTAAGAGATCATCTGTTTTCACATAGGGGCTGCAGTAACAACAATAACTTCTTGGTAATTTGTTCACAATCAAAAGCTTCAACCACAGTTTAATCATGAAAGACTTACCCTGAGGAGTTAAATTTGTCTGAAAGAATGAGGAAGCACTCACTTTAAAAAGAGGGATAACCAATGCTTTGCTCTGACCCAGACAAACTCTGTGTCTCAGTAGCATACTCCTTGTTTTTCTGAAGTAACAGAGTTGTTAAAAAAAAAAAAGAAATAAACAAAGCAAAAAATGGAATAAATAAAAATATCCTTAGATGATGGAACTTGACCCTAACACAAAACAACTTGCTCCTCACCTGCCCCTAAAGGTCAGGGTTGAGGTGGGAGTAAGTTTTCATTTCGGCTCTCTAAGCTCTACCTAGTCTGTGGATAAATATACTCTCCAGAGCTGTCAATCAGGAATTTCTCGTGCATTCTGAATTCACTCAAAAATAGCCCAGCAGTTCTGGAGCATACAGGAGAAAAGACGCTTTGCTCCAGCACACTGCTTTTAAATGCATCACCTAAGATGATAAAATAATCAGATATAGTGGGTTATTAGATCAGATTCATTCATTTGTTCAGTTTTCTCTATAGATTATTACACAATGCGTGCTTTTATAGTGATTTCTTTTTCTCTTTTTTTACAGCAAAACTGGCCTCAATGTTCCTCACTGAAAGGGCAAACAGGGTAAAAAATTGACCTGGTATTTGCAATCTTGGGCTTTCTACTTGCAAGACTCACAACGTGCTATAGTAGCCCATTGGTCCAGCTTCCTTTGTTTCTCATTTACTTTTTTTGTACACTAATGGGAAGGGAAACATCCCTGTGGTTGTTTGAACAACTTGAGATTTGTTGATCTGAGACCTATTCTTTGGTGATCAAAACATTATCTTGGGAGTTTAATATTTCTGTCATTTCAGACTCAACAGCCACTGTAGACTTCCTGGGCTTTGTTTTCATCAGTTATACCTATTATACACATAGCTTTAAAGGGTTTTTGCACATTTTTCTATGGCAGTGAAAATAAAAATGGGAAGAAAGAATTAATGTTAGTGACTTTTACTCCACAGTGGCATGTGGCAATCCATGCTTAAATGTTCTAGCCACCATGTCTGGTAATGTTTCTACTACAAATTTTATGCCCAATAGTTACAAATTTTTAAGATTTGTATTTGCGGTTATCAATATTGGTTGTTTATTGAGTTGTTTTGTTCCTTTGTATATAATATTATATCTTGATAGTAGAAAATATTCCTGTTTTGTCATCAATTCATACAGAGAAAGGTTTGGGGAAAAGGAAAATTAATGACAGGAGTAACAAATACTGCTTAACTATTGTTTATCACATGGTGGCATGGGTAATAAATTAGCAGGAATTCAGAGTTTCTACACACAATGTAATTCATATCACCTGCTCCTTGCCAAATACCTGCCAAGACAAAGAACTCAAACAAAGCCCTTGAAAATAGATATCAGTTAGTCACTCGGAATCTGGTAAATTATGAAGCTCCACACTATCTAAAATGTTAAATAAAACTAGCTTTGAAACTTCTTGGGAGCTCAAAAATTCTGTTGACTTTTCTTTATTTTGATTTCTTCCCTTTTTGTTTGAAGTGTAAGTGTGAATCTCTTGTACAGTCAAATCTACCTTGTTTTCCCTTTGTCAGTTCCTACAGGGTTGATTCAGCAGAGACTGGAAGGTGCTAAAACCAGAACCAGGACTAGAAGCTTCTGTTTTCCAGCTTATTTTTAATTCTTATTGTGATTTTTATGCAACAAAGTTCAAGGAGTTGTCTGTCCTTTTTGGAAATGAATGGAAGAAGACCAGCTTTTCTGCCTCTGCCTGACAAAAACCTGATCATTAAGGAGTAATAAAAGCAGAAAATTATTCTTTGGGACCAGACATAGCAGCAAAGCTACAAGATGGAAAACTCTTTAGAGGAATGAATAGCAAAGTTATAATTTTTGTGGCAAATCTCTTGAAGGACCTGTCACTCCACTGTCATATATATTGCTCTGCCACATGGGATGATACGGATGACCTCATATTAGAAATCACATGATTGAAATGAGCCAGGTAAAACTAAATAAATATTTTTTGGAGGCATAATTTGGGGTAATCCCATTGACGTGCTTTACTGGGAGGTCTCACACAGCTGTATCAGCATGGTCTGGGGATGAAAGCATGGAAGAAAACCAAAGCTTGGCCTGGGAGTATCCAGGCTTGTGTTTGTTGCCGAAATTCTCATGTTTTCGGACTATTTCCTTTTGAAGAGAAAGCTACCCGAGTATGGTCATGGCAGCCTCAGTTAATCCAACTGCACACTGAAGGAGCTCAAGGAAAACAGTTCATGGAACGATGAAAGCAAGACTGGGAAATCTGAGCTCTGCTCACAATTCTGCTGTGGTTTTTGTACATGAGCTTTAGAAAATCAGTTGTAATTAAGCTTCTACTCTGTAAAATGGCACAGTAGGGGAAAAGAATGAGGCAGATGCTTTCTTTGTTCAATATGGCTAGTTAAAGGGGAGTAGAGCTTCATGCTGACTGTGAGTGGAGGGTAAAGAAAAGAAGAACAAGAAAAAGACAGAAAAAGCAAGGAAAGATTTTAAATTGGTCAAAGTTGTCATTGATTATTTTTTATAAGAAAGATTCAAGTGTTTGCCAGACTAAGAGAAGATTAATATGACAAATATGCACCTACACCTTAACTTTTGCATATCAAGAATTTTGCGCCTCAGAAATTTCCATACCTAAATGAGATGAGAACAGCTTTTCCTTTTATTATTTTGTTGGATTGTGACAAAGTTTCAGACAGATTGGAGGACAGGGTAGCTCAGTTTCATAATGAACAAATGCAGACTATTTTTTATTTGATATCCAAACTTGCACATTCTCTCTTTGATGTACTTTTCAATCAACATAATGTTGATAAAGAAGTATCAATGTGGGGTCTAAATGTCTCTTAGGACTAAAAGCAAGAAATAAAATGAAAAGGAAAAAACCTACATATGCTATAAAAATGCAGCATGGGTGAACAAAAAAATATGTTAAGCTTGTGGCAAAAAAGAATCAGGCAGAAAGGAGATATAAACATTCTAATGGAAATGTAGATACTATACATATGCATACCACCTAGTTGTGCCAGTTTCAATTTGGCGGGTGTGTTGTTTCTTCTAGTCTTTACAGATATTATGGACTTTACACAAGAAAAATTGTGAGTTTAATTAAACGAGCCTCAGGCAACAAATAATCGAAACAATAGGTTTAATTAGGATAAAAAAAGGACAAAAATAAGGCAAGGCCAAAAAATTCTGGAGAAGTTCTAATGCTTACAATTTCTGTAGCATGGAAGAGGGATAAAATTTAGATGTATGTACTAATTTATGTGTTGTAATGATTTTTAAATTTTCCTATTAACAAGTGGACAATCAGAGTACTGAGACTGTGGACATCATTGTATATAATAACCTGTACTTATACAAGACTCATGCCTTAAAATGTCCCATGTTTTTATGCTTTGTGTGCCTTTGGGTCACATTTTATATTAAGTTCTGTTTTAGAACAGGTATTTTCTTACATTGACTTTGCCCACTGCAGGAATGTACTTTTTTCTCCTGCCTGAATGCCAAAAAACTTGGTATCGGTTTACTAGCTGCTTAGTATTCTCAGCATTTGTAAAGATGGGACTTTTCTTAAAAGTCCACTTTCCTGGATTCATATTACTACAAGAGCAGTATAGCTTTTATATTTAAAAAAAAAAAAAAAAAAAAAAAAAAACCCCCTAAGCCAATCTTGCAGCTCTAAAGTGTTAGAATTGTGTTATGCCTTCCATAAGACTTCAGCATTATGGACATTTTGGTGGGGTTTTCTTTTTTCACGTCTGAACTATCACAGTGGAGTGATTGTGGAGTACTCTAAAATGTTTTATTAAAGGACAATGTCACTGTCATATAACAACCTCTAAATTAATTCAGGGTCTGACCATATTTGAAAAATCCCCAGCTTTAAAATCTTCTAAGAAACAGTTAATTGCATGTGATAACTGGCAATTTACCTTGACTTATTTGAGTCATGCCTATTATACAAGTAAAATTATGAGAATAGATCTTTAAATAGAGCATTGATCTCAGCAGATTACTGCTACACCAAAGATTATTTTATTTATTTATTTACTGACTTTTGGAATTCCAGATTTTTTTCTCTTAGTTCTCCCCACTTCTATTTAATTTGAGTTTGAGCCTAAGAACTCTTACTTACACCAATATCAATGTAAATAATTATTATCTCTCACAAGACAAGTTCAATGCATTGAAGGCAGAATCAGATAAGATTAAATTTTCTCTGAATCTTCATGAACCTCAGATCTCTGAGTATGCCAAATTTGATCACAGAACTCACTGTCAGTAGAATAATATATCCGTGGTAGATTGGTTTTCTTTTGGTTTTCTGAGTAGTGCAAGTTTCCAAGAGCTCACATATTTCAAGGTTAACTTATGACCATACTGTTTCTCCTTAGGCAATAGATTTAGTACAGCCCAATCTGTTAGAAACAAGATTGCCACTCCTGTATTTTTCTCCCTCTCTCTCTTTTTTTTTTTTTTATCAACACAATTGTTTCTGCTCACTAGTGTCTCCCTCCCACTCTTTCAGCAGCTGCTTTACTGCGACATCTTACCTCCAGCAAAGTGGGAAGTTGAGCAGCTGCTTGCAGAACCAAAGCCAATCTTCTGCCTGGGATCAGTTGGCAAGGATTTCTATGAAAGAAGCAAGGATGTAGTAAATGATATGTACTGAATTAATTGTACCTGCTCCCAGCCTGTCTCCAAAACTTGCTATCCATCCATTTGTGCAACAGCAGCAACAACAAAAATTACTCCCTAATCATCTTTGAAGGTTAAAGAGATTTAACAAATCAGATCTGTTTATTCATGGGAACCATAGCAGCGCTGATGAGTTTTTTAAAAATTCAAATTGCATTTATTTCTTTTCAAATTACTCTCAATCATGTTTTTCAGTAAGGCTATGTGTATGAATGCAACTCCTTAGTGTGAGGGAAGGGCTTATTTATTTACTGTTATAATGGTGTTTTGGAGATTGAGTCATCTGATGATTCACTCTGTTCAGCTGCATAAGTAATATTGCAAGAGAGAACTAAGCTGACATCCTGTAATATATGTTGTTTTGGACTTCCAGGTATAATAAGACTGTTGAAAATACTTTATTTTCTATAGCACAACATGGTTAGTGTTGCTTCCACTCAGGACGTGGGAATAAAAAGATTATTTTCCTGATACTCTGTTGTTTGGTTCGAATTCAAATACTTCATGTCTACTAAAATAAAAAATGCTTCTGTGTGCACTGCAGTATACACACAGTGTTGATAAGAAGGATCAGAGCTTTAGATGGATCTTAGCTAAATGCAAACTAAGGAATAGACAAATTTTCCTCTTTATCAGAATGATTTTGAACTTCCTAGACTAGCATTTCAGAAGAATACAGAGGAAGCATCATGATCCACGGAAAGGTGGTGGAACATAAGAGGAATTTTCAATAAGCTGTTGAGAAAACCCATTCCTTTGTGACCAATGATCTTTACAATGTTGTCTGCCATTAGACAGACATTGTTTTATTGGTATTCTTTCCCTTTCTAACTCAGGAGTTTGGCATTTGCTCACCATATGAAAATGTTGTGCCTTCCTGAAGTAGAAGGATGGTTCAGAAGTTCCTTCTTGGGTGTGTTTCCCCTCCTCACATTTCCAGCCAAAGAGATGAAGAAGATCAGTACATAATATCTTCAAAGCAGGGAGACACCTCTAGTGTGTGCACATTCATCACTGTGATAATGTAATGGGAAATCACTGATTCTCTGCCCAGACTGCAAAGAAATATCTATTTGATTTCTTCAAGCTTATTTTGGATTGAATTCTCTCCCAGCTCAAGCCTTGAAGGCATCCCTGGTTTACTACTTTTTTTTCTTTTTATTCCTAGTGCTGCTGCTGATAAAATATTTTATTTTTCTATAATCTTAATGTAAAAAAGCAGTGTGGTTAAACTGCCCTCATGGCTATTTTGTGAACAGAAGCAAGCCAATAATTTATCCTTAAAGATCTGCGGACAGATTAAGTGAGAGCTATCAGATCATCTCTTACACAAAATTCTGAGCTAAATCCAGATCAATGTGGTTTGAGGTTTTTAGGTTGGTTTTGTTGCTGCTTTTTTTTTCTTTTAACTCTATAGTACTATGAGGAAATTATGCTGTGTTTCACAGCTGCATGATCCAGTTACACCACTGAGACAATGGGGTTGTCTTTTGGCTCCTCAGGAGCTCAGAGGGTGGGTTGGAAGAAACTTGTACCCCTCTGATTTGTGCTTGGAAACAGAAGGTAGTGGTCTGCAGGCCAGGTAGAACAGCTGCTATTACAGAAGTTGGCAGCAGTCACAGTGTTTGATTTACATGTTTAACCATGCAAAATCAGCTGAAAATTATGTAGCTGAATTCAGATGGCCAAATAACGACAGTGTTTGTGTTTCTCAGTGTTTTCTCTTCATTCCAGTCCTTACTGTCTAGCTTCAAAATATCCTGTGGGTTAGAGGATGGTTCACAGAAGACTGGGTTTCAGAAACAAAATAATAGGACACTGTTAAAATAGTGGGCTAAAAGTAACTTGTCACAAATGGGACTTGAAATGAATTCTCAAACAGGCTTGTATTTGAGCCACAAAAGTTCCTCCAACGATTCTGGCAGTCCTACATGGACAAGAAAATATATTTTGTAATTTCTGAAATTTGGGGAGGAAAAATGGAAATTTGGAATTAATTTAGTAACATTGTCTCTTCACTAAAATAATTTTTCATTTTATTGTCAACCATAATGGTTTCTTGTATTTGCATAAAATATAAATCTTTCCAAAAAATTCAGTTTACAAGTGCCATGCCACTTTTAATTCCCCATACCTATGTTGGCCTTGAGAGTGGATAAACATTCCACTGCTATTATGTGACCACTATTTTTGACAGTGAAGTATCATCGAATGTTAATGCCTCTCATGTTCTCTTCATTACACACGCTCATTTTCATGACAAAGAGTGTAAAGGGAACAGAAAATGGTACAAAATTAATATGTTCTCCTGACAATCTGGAGACAGCATTGCATGATCTTACACAGAAGGCACAGCTGGGGACTTTGACAACTAGAAGTACACAGCTGCTTCTTCTACTAAGTTCAAAATATTTTCCATGTAGTTTTGTTCATAAATCCATAGATGTGTGTGTATTCATGGGTTTCTGTTTATGTATGTATGGCCACCCTGCATAAGGTAACCAGGATAATATTTTATGTCTAAACTACACTTGATTTTTAAGCCTAAACTACATTGACTTCTCTTCTCAAGGTTTTGGCTTGTAAAATTTTCCAAACCTTACTGAGCATGCCTGAGAGAAGAGGTAGAATAAAAAAGTACATAGACAGATAGTTGTCATGGTTTAGGAATGCTATTCTCCAATTTATGTTCTGACTGAAGCTACTCTCAACTATGCTGTGCTCACTTACTCTCTCTTTCCCCCATAGTGGGATGGAGAGGAGAATTGGAGGCACTAAAGAAAAGATCATAGGCTGAGAATATTTTACTGGAAACATCAATAAGATAAAAAAGTAAATGATAAAAGCAACAAAACTAAGAACAGTGTACAAGAAGCAAATTATCAGTATGCAAGTTCTCATTCCCACTAATACCCAACCACTCTCTCTGCCATGCTACCTGAACCAATAGGGTTCCCTGTCCATGAAAAAATGGCATGAGTTGCTATAGAGTAACATTTAGGTCTAGCGATGCCACCTCCTGGCTACTGGAAAAATTAACCATGTCCTGACTGGAACCAGAAAATTATCCACCCCTACTTTCCATACCATCTATGTCATGGCCAGATCCTATACCTTCCAATTATATACATAAATTTATATACATACATACACGCATGCATACACACATATATTATATGGAGGACAATAAACCTACCATGGCTTTGGCCACACCTCTTCCCTGGAGGGATATCCCTTGAATGGGCTATGATTAGCTTCTCTCAACCCTCCCCTGGAGAGATGCCCCTTAGGGGGGCACATTCTCCTTTGTCACGGTGAGCTATCCCAAAAGCTTCAGTTATCCCACCATGCCCTAGTACCTATATTAATCCTTTGTAACCCATTGGTCTTTCCCCCATTGGTACCACCCTTGCTTTCCCCTATAAACCTCAGTATCTGCCCAGTTCAGCAGGTGGCTGTTGTCCCTGGCCCTCTTCACAGAGCTCCTGGATAATAAAGGAACATCTGTGGAATTTGCCACACAATGTTTCTGTCTCTCTGTCCCTGAGTCAGCCTGGGATAACCTCACGAGCAGAACTGAAATCACTGAGCTGAAATCACTGAGAGCTGATCACTTGCAGCCTCTGTCTGCAGCTTGCTGAGGTTTATCCAGCAGCTAGGAGACCTGCCAGAAGACCCCCTTATAAGGCTGTCCCTTGCAGGATCCTCTCTCTGGGAAAGCTGTGGCTTTCTGGGTAGGAGCAACAGACCAACAGACCTCCATGGACTCCCTTCAGGCCACCTAAACATATATATATATATATATATATATATATAAGTAAACATGTATAGACACCCACACAAGCACAGGTATCGTTTCCACCATCAGTGGCTGTCCCTCCAAGATGTCCATGGAGTTCATTTAGTCCACGACTGCGATTTCTATCTATCCTAGATGTGTTCCAGGGTCAGAGTGCTGGTGTGCTGTCAGCTGGTTCCAAGCTGCATCAAGACCTCAAAATTTATGTATCTGGCACCATTTGAGTCCATACTCATTGTCCATGGCAGTTATAGCATATGGTGGCAAGGTCATTCATCAAACAATATTATACAATGAAGCATTACAGATTGTTTTCACTCAAGAGTCAAATTTCCTTGAGGTGCACAGCGTTTCCCAGTCCCTTTGCATGACCCAACAAATGCACCCACATCTTTGCCTGTGCTGGAAGCAGGACTAAGCCACTTTCCTAGCATATTCACTAACATACTATAACATACTCATAACATATTTCACTAACATATTCCTGTATGTACCACGAGGACTTTATCCCCTCCTGTGTTACATGGGAGTCGTGATTCAACAAGGCCAGTTCTATTGGCTCTACAGAGCCTCTAGAATTAATTAACCAGGTGACCTTCACCAAATGCAGTTCCCAGTGTTTGAAGGTCATCCCACCCCTTCCTTTCAAAGTGGGTTTTAGCAGTCCACTCTAGAGTTTAATTTTCCCAGAGGCTGGTACATGACAGGGAATATGATACCCACTCAGTACAGGGGCTCTACCTGCCTGGCCTTCTTGATCACAGTGCATGTTTCACAGCAATGGATCACCTTGGAAATAGTGTCCACTGTTAAATCCACCCCCTAGTTAAACCACGAGCCCATCTGTATGTTGCATCTCTTCCCTGATGGCCTGAGGCATCATGGGCCCACCAACCAGAAATAATTCACCCTTGTGCTGCCAGTCCAGATCCACCTGAGACATTTTAATCTTGGCAGCCCAATCCACATGTCCATTGCTGTGATGCTCTTCAGTAGCCCAACTCCTAGGTCCATGTGAATCTATTCAATGTACTTTTACAGCCAGCTTCTCTACCTGAGCAACGTCTTGCCAAAATTCAGCAGGCCAGCTAGGCTGGGGAATGACGCCTTGAGGGGGACAATGATGCCTTAGGATTCAGCTTTTATATTTTTCAGATCCTGTACTGCTTCAGTGTATAACTCTAAAACTCCTATTTTATTCAGACAAAACAATTCCTCTCTAAGTCTGGGATTCACGGGCACTTTTCTGTCTCAGGCCCTGAAAAGTATAAACAAAAATGAGTTAGAGGTCAAGAGCAAACTGGGCGTATATTACTTCATTACCTGAAGCTGTAATGGGAGGATGAATCTCTAAATGTAAATAGACCAAACTTTTAATTGTCGGAAAAACTCATGACCATTGTCCATCTTGGGTGTTGCCCCTCTCAGAGGCTTTTGACTGCCAAAGGTAGACACTTTTGCCTGCCTTTAATACATACCCATCTTTATTCTCTCTTAATCCTGTCTATCCTCTGTTTTAGGTAGCCACTCCAAGGTTTACTTCTGTTCTGCCAATTGATCTTTTATCCATTAGTCTATCTGAAAGCTAGATGGCTTTCAGCTCTGCTGAAACCTGATTTGATCCATCCTGTCCCTCAATACTTCTGTGACTTGCCACATAAGACTCCATACAGCAGCTTTTTATTTTCACTGTAGTCCTACAGGAACCATCAGTGAGGAGGGCATAACGTTTTTCTCTTCTGCTAGCTTTACCTTCAGGCTGGTTCATGATGACTTCAAAGATCCCTGGGCAATTGGGGGTTCCTATATGAGCTTGCTTTGTGATCAGCACAATCTATTTACCCCACACAGCACCAGCGAAATAATGTGTGGAACATCCAGTCCTCCACTGGCAGTTAAGAGTTCTAGGAGGAGCTGTGCTTCAGTGCCCACCACTTCTGAAGCACCTAGTGTTCCTTCATAAACTCTCAAGATCTCTTTCTCAGCAGTCCTCAAATCTTTTGTATTCCTAACTGCAGAACCCCAGGGATTGTCCTTGAGTCTTCCTGGGTACTTTTTGCTAGAGGCTCTAGGAGGGACCATTCTTCTCAGCTGCATTGTAGAGCACAGTTTTTGCATCCTGCCCTGTCTTTACTGGTTCCAGGGCTACTGCATGAAAAATCTCCTGTTTGATTTGTTCAAAACCTTTGTTGCTGTTCAGGACTCCACTTGAAATAATTCTTCTGGGTCACACGATAGAAAGGATCTACAATAGAATTGTAATCTGGAATATGCATCCTCCAAAAACCCACAGTGAATAGGAAAGCCTGTGTTTCCTTTTTGCTGCTTGGTGGGGACAAGGCTGCTATTTTGTTGAATACATCCATTGGAAACTGACATTGGAAACTTGCCATTTTACTCCTGAAAACTCTGTTTCCTTACTTATTTGACTTTTATTTTATGGCAAAACAGGCTGTTAGGAAGTTTTGGATTATCTCCTTTCCTTTCTCAAAAACTCTGAGTGCTGTTCCCCCATATGATGATGTCATCGATGTACTGTAAGTGTTTTAGAGCCTCATCCTTTCAGAGTCCAATCTGGATCAGCCCAAGGCAAATAGTGGGGCTGTGTTTCCATCCCTGGGGAAGTCAGTTCCAGGTGTACTGCATGCCACTCCAGATGAAAGTACTCTGGCCTGCACTCTGATGTAAGGCATGAGAAGAGCACATTTGCAATGTCAGTGGTACCACTATTTTGCTGCCTTGGACTCCAGCTCACACTGAAGTTTTACCATGTCTGGCACAGCAGCATTCAGTCGTGCTGTGACTGCCTTCAGGCCACAGTAGTTCACTGTCAGTCTCCACTGGATTTACACACTGGCCGTATGGGACCAGTAAGCAGTGAGCGAGTCTTGATGAGCACCTCTGACTCTCCACAAATCGTCTCATGGATGAGAATCACAGAATTCTGGTTGTGCAATATTGTCAACAGTGCTCTGTTGTAGCAGCAATCAATACCCATTGTTCTTTGACCATCAGCAGAAGGGTCCTTTAAGAGATCAAGTTCAGCTCTTTTATTTCCTGTGTCTACACAGAAGCTCTCCCAAAAGCCCAATGATGGTCTTTCTGGATCCTTGAAAAACGTAACACTGACATCATGCATGCCAAGGGAGACCAGGGCCTCTGGGCTAGTCGCAATGGGGTGGTTTTGCCATTCCTTCCCAGTCAGGGTCGCTTCAGCTTCCGGTACAGTCAGCTGTCCAGGAACCCTTGTTATCCCAGACATAGAGATACATTCTGCCCCTACATATCTTGGTGGTGTCAGCATATGTTGAGCTATGGGGTCAACTAAAGCTTTACATTCTCATGGATCTGATGTTCCAGGCCACTGGATCCACACAGCCTGATAGACGTGATTGCCCCTTTCCTCCACCTGGCTGGAGGCAGGGCCTCTGTAGTTCTGGTCATTGTTATTTCTTGTAGATATGAACTAGAGATCTTTTCAAGAAGACTGGAAGTAACATCAGCCTTTCTGTTCTGTCTGAGGACTTGCTCACTTGAAACAGGAACTGCATTTGTGCTTGAATTGCCTGTGGCAGCTGTTCTTCTCAACTCTTATACCTATGCATGAGGTGAGTTTTCCATCCCTCTTCTTCACATCCTCTCTGTGGTCACACAGCAAAAACCACAGGTTACTTGTACTTTGTACCCTCTGTCTTGAGCAGAGAGGTACCTGCTCCCAATAGGGGAGACTCTGTGCCATAGTGGAGGGGCACAGGACATTTCCTCTCTAATCTGCTGAAGTCTTTCATGTCTCTGCCATTTTGAACAGTCCTGCCACAGACAAGGTGCAGGTTAATAAATAAAAAAAGATGGTCATCATATTGCTGGAGTCTGGTCAAGTCACCTGAAGCACTGTTTCTCCATGGAGTTCCACCTTCTTGGGTGCACTACTAGATCATCCTTGAGAGAACACCACTCAGAGTCACCTTCAGAGGTTGAGTTTCTGACCTCTTCTCCCATCCTGGGACACAGATCCCAGCTGCTTGGCTTCAGTACCATCAAGTTTCATACCACGGCCCATGATATCCCAGCCTTGGAGCAGCAGGTCAGTAGGGGCTCACCTGATTGGCAGTGTAAACCTTTTCACATATCTCACAGCTCACTCACAAATAGGGACTGATCATCTCTGGCCCTGCCTCTTCCTCCTGCAGTTTGGGTCCTGCTTCCTCTTCATTCCTCACTATGTGAATTGAGTTGGTCTCAGGCTTCTTCTGCATGGAGTTACATATAGACTGCTATCAGCACAGATTGTTCCTCTGTTTTAGCTGAGTTTGAGCAGCCATGGTGCCTGTTTGTCTAATTTCCTCCTCCTTCCCCTAAGGGTCCTGTCTAGTACTGAACTATGGCCAGTAAGAAGTGGCCAGGGCTCAGTACACTGCAGAGTTGCTCCTGTCTGGAGTTGCCACAGCATTCCCCTTGCAAATAATCTGTCACTTTATGAGAGTCCTGTAAGTTGCAACAAAACTAATAAAAGAGAGTAGAAGAAATGAAAAATTCATTCACTTCCAACAATTCACTTCCAGCATCATCCAACTGCTCTTTTTGCCATGTTATCTGACATGGAAGGGGCTTTGTCCTCTGTCTCCAGTAGATTACACGAGATAGTATAGAATAATATCAAGGTCCCAGCCACGCCCCCTCCTGGCAATTATAAAAATTAACCTTGGCCTGGCTAGAACAGGTCATGGCATCTGCTATTGTCCAAGTCTTGTATTTAAAACTGCATTGGATCATATTGTTGTTATCAACATCATTGTCCATGGGTAGCTGATATGGGATCCTGCTTTCCACATGTACTTCTGATTAATGTTTTCCTATTCAATCTGTATTTCTGGATAAAAAGCAATATGAAGTACATAGCAGACTTATTGCAAGAAAACTTCCTTCCTAATTTCCATTTCAGAAATTTCCTGGTCCATGTATACCTGTGGGGGGAAAAAAAAACAAAAAACAAAAAACAAAAAAAACAAAGCCAAAACTAATTTAAACCCCATAATAATCCTAATTTTTTGTGGCTGAGATATACTGGGAGAAGTTCCGCTAAACTGGGCAGATATTTAAGGAATACTTTTGAAAAGAAAAGATTGGAGAAACAAGAATTCTTCATATTTTCAGAACCTTACATCTCTGCTGCAGATCTAAAAACTAGCTAATCCAGAACAGCTGAATGGATGTATGCAGTCAGATGAGCTTGGGATTTCTCCAGAAGAACTTACCATATGCTTCTCTCAAGGTAATATTAAATTTTAAATTTTATTATTATCATCAAATTTATTTTAAAAATTGTAATCAAATTTATAAAAAAATCTATCCCCCAAGTCATTACTGTAAAAATAAATATATGTCCTTCATTTTAAGGATGTTTAGGATTTTTTTTTAATAGGT
>WBND01000721.1:273600-284090 GCA_013398595.1 Tychaedon coryphoeus | reverse complement strand
GTAGATATCACATTCAAAATGTCAGAGGGAACAGAGTGGATGACGTTCTGAAATAGTTGTTGTTACTCTCCAAACACTGGGAATCTTTCCTTTAAAGTAAAAAGGAATATGAGTCACAAAGAGCTTCTGTGAGTATAGAGCACAGTATCAGAGAAAAAAAAAAAAAGGCATGCATTAGGTAAGATTAGGACTTGTCAGAAATGCTTCAGGGGAGAGTTAAAGAAATAAAAGGATTTCTAGGTTGGGAGGAACATTTTGACACTGGGACATCCAAATGTCAAGAAAATTTTTGGCAAAATTGGGCAAAATCTTAATCAAACTTTCCTTTATTTTGTTTCTGATACCAAACATCTCTTAAAAATATATTAAGTTGTTGATAAATTGCAGTGTGTTTGGGTGTCCAAATTTATAACTCTCTCCAACAAAAGGTGAATATGTTAAACAGTAATAAAGTCCAAGACACAAGATTTAAATTGCCTCAGAGCCAAATGAAGACAAAAATTATTCTTTTTGAGACCTGAAATGACAGGCTTTAGATCAAAGAGGTTTTTTGCATAGAATTGATGGGAAAGGGGAGAGCTGGCTTAGAGCTTGTGATCAGTAAACCAGGAATATGATGAGTCACAATGCCACAGCAGACTTCAGACAGTGACACCTTTAGAAAATGAAAGCCGAAGTGAAAAAATGGCAAGCAAACATAAAGAACCATGACATTGTAATAGCTCTGAAAAGATAAGTGTTACACCATGGCCTTACACAACAAGCGGAATGAAATAGGAAAATGTGTTACAGTAACATAATGCATTGCAAAATTCATCTTCAGCCTATTTATAAATCAGAAAAACACAGAGAAATTGTCTTAAGAGTCTAATAAAAAGATATATTTTGATTTTACAGATCTTGCAAAATTGTTTTCTAAAGCTTTTGGTTTTATGGCTGGTTGGGTGAGACAAAGGTGGGTGTGGGTGGGTTCATTGCTGTGTTTTTAATACTCTGATGGTGGCTTTGGTCTTCCTGGATGAATGTGATACCTCAGAAGCATGTGATGCATGTTCTGCATCAATTCATGCATTATGCATATGGGTTGTGACTTTTGCTTGAGTTCCCATAATTATTTAGTGAGGAAGTGGCGTATAATTCCTGACAGCATGGTACTTTGTCTAGTTACTTTAAAAAAAAGGTCACATTTCAAATTTTTTCTTCTAAGATCATTACAAAATTGAAAAACAATTGACCAGGATATCAGTTCTTGTTACCAGTTGCCCAGCAAATGTAAAAACACTAACATTTGCCACAGGAAGCAATAATTTCAATGACAAATTTTAAAGCTGTTTATTTGGCGTGTTAAGTAATATATTTTTGATCAAAGATAAATAGTTCTAAAGTTCCATTTGTTTTGTTGCAGAGGAAAAAGGAAATTGCTATTCCCTGGAGGCTGACATACCTTGTAAAGCAATCTGTCTTCAAACCAGGAATGAAAGAGAGCCCAAAAAAAATCTTTGAATTATATGACAAGCCCCTTGAGATGCTGTTAGTTGTTCTCTACTGTTGAGGACCACAGATGTCTCATATTGTGGGTCATGCAGAGAATTTTCTGGGGTTTGTTGAGTGATTTTTTTTAATTACTATGAAAAAAAAAAAGTTGTCAGACAGCTACAATTGTTAGAAAATTCAATACTGTCCACTCCCTGGAGGTCCATTTCAGTAAAAGGTATTTCTTAAAAATCTTCATCTGGGTCTCTGCATGTGCCTGGGCTCAGCACTGATAGATATTAACATGCATTTTAATGAACTTGCACTTCTATGATAAATCTGGCTTCATGGAAATCCTTGGAATCAGAATTCCTAGGAAGTTTGAACTGCTGAATTAAACCATAGGAAAAAATCCAGCAGTCACATTTCACTGGAGATGGCAAGATAATTATTTTGAATTTTCAGGGAAGTTTCTGTGCAGTTGTTTGGACATATAGCACAGAACCTGCAGAACAGGCAAAGGTGTCTTACAATATCTTTGTTCCTTCTTTGCCTTAGATTTCTTCTCTCCCAGGGCTGCTTAAAATAAAACCCATAGCTCAAGACATTTGTGCCCTAGAATTTGAGGATCCTTTCATAATCCTTCCCCTGTCCCATTCTGGTTATCAGCCCATCCAGCAGAAGTAAATATTGAAAGATATGTTTTTAGAGTATTTTTACAGTTGTCTTCAACAAGAGCTGTAGAAAATGGTGTCAGTCATGTCTCCTAGGAAAGAATTTTATAGCATTGTTACAAATTTTTCTTTCCTTTTAAAGCATAACATTTAAATTACTTCTGTAATTCTAATTCTCAACTACAAATATGTTCAATAAAAAATAATTGATATGAGGACTACTGAAGAATAGAAGGAACTTGAGATTTTTGAAAGCACGATAGACTTTAAGATCGCTACAGCCATAATGAACACACCGACCAAAACAAATTAGAACCTTTCCCAAAACAAAATTAATCCTCATTAATTAAACACTACTTGCTTCAACTGTACTGGGAAATGAAAGATTTGAGGCTTAGACTGAGGTCATACATTATAGCAGTAAAGAAGAAGTATTCTGCTTTCTTAATTTAAAAAAATATGTCATTTTGCCTTGGGAAGTATTACAATATTTTAGTAATCAGTTGCAATGCTCATTAGTCTCCCTGTATATCTGAAGCACTTGTATTTGTTGATGTAGCAGCAGCAGAGATAAAAGAAATTTGAAAGTGAAATCATTACAAATTTGAGTCAGTGCCTTTTTCAAATTGGAGGCTTGCAATATTGCCCTTAATGAGACGATGCCCCAAACTCCAAAAATGAATTTTTGTTTTCTAACCTCTTTTGAACTTCTTATTAGAAATTACTTTATGATCTGAATTTATGAAGAGACAGTATCTTCTGTTTACTGACCTCTTTCTTCTGAAAAAAAAAGGAGGGGAGAGCGAAGGGGAAGCTTGCTAACTAGTTCACAAACAAAACTTCATTTAAAAATACTTCATTTATAAAATACAAATCACTTGATAGAGTATAAAATAAGCTAAGGTAGATTTACACTGATACAAACAGAACTATAGTTTTATGGCCAAACAAATTTAAATTAATGTATGTCAGTTGAAGCTATATGCATCCTCAGAGTGTTATACTTTGAAATGAACTAAGAATTTGATTATTTAAAAATAGGAGCTGGAAGGGAAAAGGTGGAGGCTTGCATATCTTATGAACTAATCCTGGGAGGAGTGCAGATGGAAGACTGCTTAAGGCAAAGCAGTTCATCTGCATAAGGCAGATTTCAAGAACTGGGCCTGGATTACTCAGGGCCAAACATGGAAGGAACTTTAAAAGAATTTTTTTTATATTTACGGAGCTTCAAATTTTCTTTCAAATAAATTGAGCAAGTAATTCTATAAAGGATTGCTATTAGTTTAATTATGAATTATGGAGTTTTTTTAATTACAAATCAATTGATTCCCTGTGTGCACATAATGAACAGAAATCCACAGAAAGCAAACACCTGCATTTTAGAACCAGAGTAGAAGGAAAGCATCATTCTTAATTAGGCAGTTCAAAGGTGATACATGGTGCTGTAGGAAAAGTACCAGTTAACAAGAAATGAAAACATTTATATGTAAGTTGTTTTAAAAGTTTCCTTCTGGTAACCTTAACTATGTTTGCTTGTCTTTGATGAAGTATGACAGGTACTGTCATGTTAAATGGTCAACATGTTCATTATTTAAAGAATAACATTTTTCAGTGGTAATCTTGAATATGCTCAAAGAATAACTTTGTTCATGCAAGTCTTTCAGGTTTGTGAAAACTGTCACATGTTTTTTCTGAGCCAAAGGCTAGGATAAAATAAGAAGAATTTCAGCAAAATAACTATGCAACTTGTTCTAAACATATATTTCCATGAGCAGTAACATTTCAAAACGTACGTCTATATTTTTATCACTGTGCTATTTATTTTTGATACAATGCAC
This sequence comes from Tychaedon coryphoeus, assembly GCA_013398595.1. Lineage (NCBI taxonomy): Eukaryota > Metazoa > Chordata > Aves > Passeriformes > Muscicapidae > Tychaedon > Tychaedon coryphoeus. The sequence continues at coordinate 280,105 of WBND01000721.1, read as the reverse complement.
TTAATCCTTGCAGCAGATTGGTGTTTTATCCTGGATAGAAACCTGTACAAGAGTCTGTGGAAGAAATGTTGTAGAAAATTATCCACCCACAGCTGTTCAGCTGAAACACGCACTAATAGAAATTCTTTTTGTTTTTTAACAAAGAAAATTTTTACTGTTATTTACAAGCATAGAAGTAATCTCCATCTTAAAAAAGAACCAAAAAACAAACAAAAAACACCAATCCAAAAAAAAAAAACACAAACAAGACCAAAAAAAACCCACAAAAAAACCAGACCAAAAACGGACTAATCCAAAAACAATTTATGTTCTCAGAAATGAGCAAGATATGGAATGTCTGTATTGGCAGGTGACTTGGTAAAGAACTGTGACATTGTACAGCTGGACTTTATCATAGTGGAGTGGATCTAAGACTGATCATTTGACCTCAGCTGATTATCTCAGTTCTTTAGTTAAAAGTATAGAGAAACCAGCCCTTAAAGACAGTACCTTTTGTACATGTCCAGAGGTTTATATTTTCTTCAGGAGTCAGGAAACTGAAATAAAATCACAGGGAAAATAAGTCCTATTGCAGGTCAGAATCTTTTGCTTGAATTACAGGTGGCATTTCCATTTTAACTTTGGCAATATTTGCATTTACTTCTACATTTAAAGATTATGGCATACTTTCACAGAACAGATTGTGCTTTTGTTAATAGATAAAGTGAACTTTAGCATCAAGTTTGGCAGACTGTGATAAAAGCTTTATTTTGACATGAATGTCCACTTTAACTGACTCCAATCTCTACACAAAAACTGCTAGTCACCTCTCTATATTAAAAAAAAATCCCACTGGCCTCATACCACATCTTCTCATAGTTTTGGAAGAGAGACCTTCCTGCTAAAAGGAAGGTAATGTTTTCGGGTACAGTTGTATTGTTTCTTCTCTGTGATATCTTCTTCCTTTTGTTTCAGCAAATCAGAAATGAAGCTTCAAAACCTAACAAAATATCTCTTCTGGTAATTTTTAATAAATACTGTCTTCTTAACAATATCTATCATACAATAGATATTGTTTTTACTTATATAAAAATTCCATCTAATTCAAGTATTGGCTTGATTAAATGTATCTGTATATTGTTTCTCTTGGCAATTCCTGATATGTTTCAGAACACATCTTAGGCCAACAATGATTATGTATTTAAGTGTCTATATCCAGTTCTAACATGAGAGTTTTCTGGGTGGAAAATAAATTTCGATTTAATTTAATTTACTTTGCTTTTATTAAGCTTACTCCTTGGAAAGGAATCCAGAACTACAGATGCTTTTCAGTTACTGCACTCAGTTTTCTTGCTGCTCTCTTTGCCATTTTTTTTTTTTCTAAAAGTATAATACCTGCCAGGAAGATCAAATGAGAGGAGAGAGTTGTTTTTCTTTTTTTAATCCTCCCCAAAATAAGAATTAAATATAAAATAATTAATAATTTCCTCTTATTTGAAGTTTTGTGTTAAAATATTTAAAAACCAGACAATTTTACTATCACAAGGTTAGGGTTTTTTTTCCTAACATTCTGTGTCAAGAAATGTAGCCAGATACAAATAGTAGGCTTTTTTAACCAATAACTGCTGTTGGTAATAAGGACTGACCTGAAAGCCAGCTGTGCTACTGTCCTCAGTCCTGCAGTGAGAAAGAGGAAAGGAGTCTTCAAATGATAACTAACTTCAAGTATTTCTGGCAGTCAAGGTTTTATTTAAAAAAAAATTAATAAAATGCTTTAATACTTCTAAAATTTTAACTATATTTGAAAAAAAAAAAATCTGTATGAAGACATCAAAAGAGAACCGCTGTGAACTGCACAAATCAAGAGTATTGCCCAGTTGGGCTGCCGGCCTACATTGTAGACTTGTCTTTAGTAAAAACTCTTCTCCTCCCAATTAAAGAATAAAGGTTGAGGAGTCTGCAGGCCTTTTCAGTATGTTTGGTGTGACTTTTAACCCCTCATTTTACCCTCTTCATATGGCTGTCCTTTATATCGTACTCTCTGAAATGTCAGTGACACCTAGTAGTGTTGCTGTGGGTCAGACTGGGTTAGCACTTTTGTTACAGACTTTACTTCCTGGGGATTTGTAAGTAATCTGTAGGAAATAATCATAAATTAGAGTTTTACACAAACACAGACTATTTTTTCCCCTACTTGCCTTCCTACAATATGCAATCCTAAAAGTTAATGCATGGAGAGGTCTAGAAACAGAAAAGCAATACAAGATTGAAGAAAGCATGACCAGCAAGAGCCTTCCATATGCCCCCAGATCCTGTTTCAGTCAGAAATGGGTTTTGCTTATATTTTTTGCCTATTACATCTTCCAAGTAATTATCTTCTAACTATGGCACAACGGCTGCATTCCTGCTAAGCCATCATAGGACTGTGTATTTTTCATATTCTCTCTGATGTATAAGCCAAAGTCAAGAAGGCTCACCTGATCTATCCACGTAGTCGTTAGACTAAAGTTTCTTGTTTCCCTATCACTGTTTTTATCAAGAAATCAAACTTTCTGCCTGTGCTGGTTTCAGTCAGAATACAGTTAATTTTCTTCACAGTGGCTGGCTGATGTGGGCTATGTTTTGGATTTGTGCTGAACACAGTTGATAATGTAGAGATGTTTTTTGTTTTTTCTGCAGAAGGCTTACACAAATCCAAGGCTTTGCTGTTTCTTCTCTTTCTGTTGCTTGCGCACCTGTGAGGAAGTCGGGTGGGTATGGGAGGGGACAAGCCGTGATGGGTGACCCAAATTGACCAGAGGGGTATCCAGACCATATGACATCATGCTTAGCATATTAAGTACAGGGAAGAAAGATGAAAAGGTAACATTTGATGGTGTGTGTCTTCACAAGTAACCCTAATGCACGATGGGTTCCTGCTGTCTGGGAGATGGCTGAAGACGTGCCCTCCAGTCAGTAGCAGTGAATTAATTCCTTGTTTTGCTTTGTGTGTGCAGCTTTGGCTTTCCCTATTAGACAGTGTTTATCCTGAATCCAAAGTTTTCTGACTTTTACTCTTCCAATTCTCTTCCTGATCTTGCTGGTGAGAGAGTAAAAGAATTTTCATGGGCTTGGCTGACAGCTGGGGTTAAACCACACAGTCCTTTTCGATGCCTAACTGGGTACACAAAGGGTTCAGGATAGCAACATATTTGATTGGGATGTGCTAGATTGAATTTATAGCTGTTACTGCTGTTTAGTTAGTAATGAGCAGTGCTTGCCATGGGGCCTACTCTCCTGGCTGTGTATTAGAGTCTAATGCTCATTAGTGGCTGCTTTGTACTTTTGCTGCTCGCTGTAGTGATGTACTGATGATCCCCTCACTGTATTGTGCCTGGGAACATTCTGATAACAGCCATGGTGATGCTTCTGGAAGATGGCCAGGATATTACTGCTGTTTTCTGTGCTGCTATACTGGACAGGCTGCAACTTGTGTCTGAACTCGAGTTTAAGGGACTGTGACATGTGATGAGTCCACAATGGAGCAGAGATCTATTTGCAGTCCTGCACCAAAGCAGGTGAATGCCAGAAAGAGGATGTGACGTGTTAGATGCCTCTGCTACAGCAGATTTGCTGGCAAGACTTTGTGGGGGACCCACACTGGAGCAATTTGTGAAGAGCTGCAGCCCATGGGAAGGGCCCATGTAGGAGAAGTTCAAGGAGGCCTGCCTCTCATGGGTTGGACCCCACCTTGGAGCAGGGGAAGCCAAGCAGCCCATGGTGAGGACCACAATGAAGCAGACTGTCCCCCTGCAACTGATGGAGGACTAAGACATTTACTATATTAGTGGTGGACTATAACAGGAGCCCCTAGCTGCAGACAGGCTGGGGACAAGGGGAGGAGTTGATTACCATGTCAAATCCAATGACCTGGTCCAAAAGGACCAAGGCTGGAAACTGTAATGAATATTACTTTACATAGTTTCTATAGCACCTGAGGCAAGTGGAAGTTTGTGAAATTTTCTGACCTTTGAATAGAAATAGTTAGCTTGAAGTATAGTTTTTTATCTATTAGTAATTGTTTCTGATAAGGTATTCCTGCAATATGGGGGAAAAAATTGGATTATTTTCCCTGACTTTTCATTAGACAATGAAAGAAGTTATTTTGTATTAGAAAAATAGACTACATTTTACATCTGTCTATTTTATCTGCTATTTACTGTTGAGTAGGTGATGTTATGTAATATTCTTTCCCAACAAATCCAGTTTTCTTTATTGTGGTAATGGAGGAATACTAGACTCTAAAAACTGTACAATTTAATAACAGAAGAAAGAACTGCATGTGGTGCTACAGTCCTCCATGTATATCTCTGACTGGGGGGGAAAGAAACAGGACACACACAGGGCACAGCTAAAATGAAATATGAAATGCAGCTCCAATACAGAACATAGACAGAGCTGTACACAAGAAGCTGTAGAGGGGGAATTTATGAAGTTGTCTTGATTTGTTTGGATTGAAAAAGTAAAAAAATCTTTTTTTCTAGAGTTAAGTGAGAACATATATAAAAATTCTGGGGAATAGAGGATAATTGAATAACTGGTAGAGGTACAGAAAGACTCTTGATGGAGAAACAGATAGAAAAATAAGTCTGTTACTTAGCTTAAAAACCTAGTAAAAATAGGACTGGGAAAACAATGAAAACACTGAGAATGTGTAAGAGCAGTGCATTAACATTATTTACAGAATGTCCTTTGGTAATTTCTCTTAGCTGCATCTTCAACGTAAAAGAGCATTGCAGAGAAAAGCTACACGTGGTAAAAGAATCATTGAAACATTATTTTAAGGGGTGTTTATAAAAATTTTGATTTTACCGGAAACAGAGGTCATGAAAAACATAAATATTAAAAAAGGCTCATCTCTTACAATATTTAAAACCAGAAAATTTTGTTAAGCATTTTTAAGACTGCCTTAGGTTGCAAAAATACAGCTTTATTTGTAATGTTGGGTTTTTTCAAGATGTACAGATTGAATATAATTTAGTTCAGATGAACCAGAAAGGGTAGGCTTACACTAATCTCTCTGGATCTGAAAATGCAGAAAATGTTGAAAAAAATTATGTACACCAAATGGCTAGAAAAATGAGAATAGAAAAATAGTGCTACATACTAGTCTTGTATGATTTTTGGTTTTATCTGAGACTTGTTTATTATTTGAAAATAATTTCTGTGCAATTTAAAAATTAGCAGTTTATCTGAATTAAAAAAAAAAAAAAAAAAGAAAAAAGAAAAGAAGAAAACTCAATACCCCCCAACTTCAAGTTACTGTGTTACTAAGTGAATTGTTCTACAGCTGCAAAATCAAGTGCCTTAGCTGAGTTAATGATTTTCATTTCTTTTGCATGCGTCAGCATTAATGGAGGCAGGCTTCTGTAAAGCCCTGCATGTGAAGATGGTGCTGACCAGACTAGATTCAGTTCTGTTGAATGCTTTTTGCATTTTTTTTAATAACACACAAAGGGAGACTTCAAATCAGGCTGAACTTCAAGCAAAAGTTAATGCTATTCTCTTTTGGATTCCACCACCCACTTTGCTTAAGGTCACTAGTTGAGGCTAATGCTGCACAGAGGGGCTGCAGCAAACTTGGCATCTCCTTGATTAGGCTCCCTGCTGATCTAATACACATACCAACTCACTTGCCAAGTCAAATAACACATTTAGTGAATTGGAAATAAGATTTAAGTGAACCGGCACAAGCCTGCCCTCTCATCTTTTTACCGAATCCTTCTCTTTGTATGCTATGCTGTGAAAACTGCTCTTGTTAGAGGACTTAATCTTAATTTTTTTCCTGTAGATTATTTGGAAACAGGTCAATTGAATGTTAGGGCTTCTAACTCCTCCTACCAAAGAAAGACATGTCTCATGGCATACTGATTGCATCATTTAATTGAAAGGCTGTTATTATTATAAAGAAAATATTGCAGTATAAGGTTATCTTAGAATGGAAAAAAATCTAAGATTAAATGCAACCGCTTTTTAAATTATGTGTTTACTATTTGTCTTCAAGTCTCTCATTTCAAGAGTACTTTACATTAATTGCTGGTGAGTAGTAATTGATGGGATTGATCATAGTACCTATATTCATCTCTTGTGGCTGTACTACAGTAGTTAATTCTTAAATATAGGAAGATACAATAGAGTGACATTTCCATAATGCCTTTCATAAAAGCAAAGTAAATCACTTCACACAGTGCTTGACTTTGAACTATTCTGTATTTCAATGAAAGAAAATCAGGACTGAAGTAAACCTTTCAAAATTTGTTCACAGTTTTTATTAATTTTAGAAGAAGAGAAGCTACATTGTATAGTATACTTTGAGATTTAGCACAGATTTGTCTCGTACTTGAATGCCATTTATTCTGTAATAAGCTGCATCTGCCTCATATCTCCATTTTTGGTGTTCAAGGTTATGATGTGTATTAACTTTTTAATTATCTTCTTATCTTTTTTTGGTTATACAAAAATATAAGCACCTCCTCCTTGTTTAACT
>WBND01000721.1:252659-273506 GCA_013398595.1 Tychaedon coryphoeus | reverse complement strand
TTCTTTTTTTTTTTGTTTTTTTTTTGTTTTTTTTTTTTAACAAATACAGGGGTACAATAATACAGAGTGGAAAGTTGGAAAAAACCCTGACATTTATAACATTCCATCAAAGACAGGAGATTTTAAGTACTACATTAAAAAGGAAAAATTTATCTCTGTGACCTACAGCTGCAAGATAAAATGACCCTTTTTCTTCCAGAGTAATGGCCAGTGCACTTGACCTCCAATGAATTCTCTTACTACATTTTAATCCCCAGTAAGAGATTTTGAGGTATCAGCAAGGCATCTTGGAATATTTTTTGTGAACATCTGTGTACTTTCAGTCTAGATTTTAAAGCCAAGCATTTGTTGATGTTGTAGCAGACCTTTGGTGGGATCTCAGGAAAATAGGGTAACATCTACACTACATTTTTCTTGCTATCTCATTCAATCAAAGCAGTGAGGAGGAAACCTCTTGTGCTCTCAGATCCTCCAGCAGTTCTACAGGATTAGTAAAACAGATGCCCTCCCTTACCATTGCCCCCAGAAAGGAGAAAATGTTGTTACCATCAAAAGATCCATGTACAGCTGGGGTAAGAACTAGGTCTGTATTCCTCAGGGAATCATTAATAGCCTTCAAGACAAGTGGAAAAAATGCATGATTAGAGAAAAGAGATACTTTTCTGCTGTTGTTCTGAATCATTCACAAGTCAAAGCAATATTTATCATTCTAAGACCTCATTTTCAATTTCATAGTAGCTTGCCCAACCTAAACCATCAAAATGGAAAATCGCATGGTTCAGGCCTAATATTAAATACTTTAAAAGTTTCAGTTAAAGGATTTAGCATTTTCATCGTCTCAGTGACCCAGTGTCACAGACAGAGTGGAAGCTTCAGACAGTTTGTTAAAGAAGTCACAAGGTGCAGAGTCGCAAGGTGCAGAAAGGACCTCCATGCTTCCTGAACGCTTTCTTGGAGAGGCATGAAGGTGCAGTTGGATCTAAACATAGCCCCACACTTTGTCAATGGTATGAGGAAGCAATTTATGTCTCAGCACTGGTCGCCAGAGGCCTGTGGGGGACGGATTGCACATGTGCCATGTCCAGGAGGCAGCTAGGAGAAGATGGGAGGAAGCCTTGTCTCTGGGGAGACACTGCCTGGCAGCCTTTTCATGTCTCACATGGCACAGGCAGGCAGCAGGAGGCCACAGGGACACTGCACCCTCCAGAGAGGCTCTCCAGCCAGACTGGAAAAGGTCTCCATCCATGGACTGCATCCATTGGACTGGGCCAATGGTGTCCTGTCAGCAGGCAGACCTTGGGAGGAGACAGAGGCAGAAAAGGAACTAACAGTTGTGGGCTGTGGGGCTCTTTGGACTTCCAGGTGCTCTAAGGCACTGAACTCCAGAGCTCTTACACTCCTGCTCTGGAGCTCTGAGGCTCCTACTTCGCCGGGTTATCTTAAATAAGCAAAGCAGCTAATAGTTAAAAAGGTTATTTATTACAAAAGCACATCTTACTACAAAGCACATTAGTCTCAACAGGCAAGCAGACAAGCAATGGCAAAAAGCAATGGCAAAAGCAATGGCAAAGCAGCAGCAATAAACTATAAGCAAATGGCTAGAAGCCGTGGCAAAAGCCAATGGCTAAAAAGCACCAACTCTCCCCAATACATACTCTTATATAGGATTTTTCCAACAAGCTAAGATGCAAACTCGGACCACCACTCCTTAACCTATTAGAATTCTAGTTTCATAGCACACCAGGTTACGTATAGAACTACGCATGCAATCTATCTTGTTGTATCTGCAAAATGTAAGCAATATTCTTACTAAAACTCTATTATGTCTAAATCCTGTCTACAACTGTGGTCCTGGAGCCTCCACTGAAGATATCTATATGTTTCAACCTTCAGTAGAACACTCACTGCTACTGTGGCATTTGAAACCTTTTACTTACTAAAAACATTAGAACTCACTCTAAAATTTATTCAATCCCTGCACTCTGATTTCTCTCTGAAAAACTCAGAGAGACCCCTGACTCACTGACTCCAACGCTGGGCCTCTGGGGCTCTTTTGGCCTGTGCTTTTTGGGTGCTGCCTTTTTAGTCTTTTGGAAAGCTTCTCGCCTTGGCTCCAGCCTGTTGTATGGCTTTTTTGCCTTTGCTGGCCCTTCCATCTCACTGGGTGTTCGGCTGGACCCTGGCTGATCTCTGAGCCTTGTGTGTAGCCCATGTGTTGTCCTGCCCCTCCCCTCTCCCAGCCATGTCCTGCCCTGTCCCAGCCCAACTTCTGTGGATAATGCCTGCTTTTTCCCTCTGTCTCCCCCCTCTCTCTCTCTCCAACTCCCCTTCCCCATCGCCCCTGCCCCGTCCTTTTTAATTTTTCTTTCTTCTTTTCTGTCTTTTCTAATCTTCTTTAGTAGGGCAACTCCCTCTTTTCCCTCTTTGTTACCAAAAAATGGCTCTCAGATAAAATACTGTCTCATTTGACTTAATTTTATCCCAGACCATCTGTTCTAAAAGAACAGTTCCCCATAGTGGAGTGTGACAAATGGTTTATGTGTAAAGGATAATAGAGATTTAATTGAACCTTTAGACAGCTTTCTCCCACTTGATGAAGGATCACAAACCAGATATATTTCTATAAATATAAATTATTTATTATGATAATGATTAGACAAATAGATTCAATCAGAATTATTTACCACACAGTATAGGAGCTATAACTACTACAATAGTGCAATGCACTATATAAGCAATATTGAAGCAATTATATTAAAGAAATTGTATTAAAGCCAGTAAACCAAATTATTAAATAGAAATTGATGTTACTCACCTATATCAATAGCCATGGGCAAGCATCTTTTGCTGAGCCTGCAGAAGTAACCTTGAGTGTCATCCTCACTTAAGGGAGGAATCTCCACACATACTCCAAGCAGTGATATGTCAGAAGACTGTCCCATTAAAAAGTAGAACTAAGCTGTGGTAGTTTGAAATTATTCACTCCCAGTCATATGTCTCCAGGCCAGTTCTGTCAGCCCAGCAGCTTTAGATAAGTTATTAGTAGCGCCACCTGTTTGTACCTTTATCAGAGTACTTTATCTGTCTACCACATCTTCACCAGAGTCTCCAACCGTTTAACTTTGGGATTGATGAGGCAGACTGGTTTCAGCATTATTCAATACCAAAGCAGAATGACACCTCTCTCCACTCACCACTGGTAGTTTTGCAAATAGGACATTGTTAGAGTTGGTTTATCTTATTGTAGATAGAGCATCCTGCTATACACACAAATCTATGAGACCTGATGGATACATCCAAGAATCCTCAGAGTTAGTTGATATCATTACAATACCTCTCTCTATATTTGAGGGATTTGGGAAACTGGAGACATCCCAGCTGGCTGGAAGCAGCTTCCTGACTGGAAGCTGGCTAACTTTGTCCTAGTTTTCAAGAAGGGCAAGAAGAAGGACCCTGGAAAGTGCAGGCCTGTCAGTCTCCCTTCAATGCCTGGTAAAGTTATGGTGAAGATTATTCAGGAAGGTATTGAAAAAATCCTGAAAGACAATGCAGTCACTCGTCACAGCCAGCACAGCTTCATGAGAGGGAAGTCCTGCTTATCAAACCTGATTTCCTTTTATAACAAGGTAACCCATCTAGCTGATTTTGGACAGCCAGTAAATACAATTTTTTTGGACATCAGCAAAACTTTTGCTATTGTCTCTCCCATTATCCTTCTGGACAAAATGTCTGTCATATATCTCAATAATGACATTACATAATGGATGAGCAATTGGCTCTCTGGTTAGACACAAAGGGTGATAGTGAATGAGGTCACATTAGTCCGGTGACCTGTCACCAGTGGGGCTCCACAGGGCTCCATTCTCAGCCCAGTTCTCTTCAACATCATCATTAATTTGGACAAAGAACTCGAAGGAATACTCAGTAAGTTTGCTGATGACCATAAACTGGGAGAATCTGTTGACTCCCTCAAAGGCAGGGAGGCCCTGCAGAGAGACCTCAGCAAGTCAGAAGGATGGCCAGTGACCAAGCACATGGAGTTCAACAAGGGAAAGTGCCAGATTCTGCCCCTGGGATGGGGCAACCCTGGATGGATGGACTGGGGAATGTGATGCTGGAAAGCAGCACCATGGAAAGGGACCTGGGGTCCTGGTCCATGGCAAGTTGAACATGAGCCAGCAGTACCCTGGCAGCCAGAGGGCCAAGCGTGTCCCGGGGGACATCAGAGAGAGCATCACCAGCTGGGCAAGGGAGGGGATTGTCCCACTCTGCTCTGCTCTGGGGCAGCCTCATCTTGAGCATTGTGTGCAGTTTGAGGAACCACAAGATAACAGATATTAAGTTATTATGGAGAGTCTAAAGGAGGGCTACAAAGATGGTGAAAGCTCTGGAGGTGAAGCCAGTTGAGGTCGCTTGGTCTTTCCAGCCCAGAGAAGAGGAAACTGAGGGGAGAGCTTATTGTGCTCTTCAACATGATCATGATGGGAAGCAGAGGGCAGGTACTGATCTCTGCTGCGAGATCAGTGACAAGACTCACTTGTCACTGTGGCCAGTGACAGGACTCAAAGAAATTGGCTGAAGCTCAGTCAGGGGAGGTTTAGATTTGATATCAAGTAAAAGCTTTTTGTCCAGAGGGTGGCTGAGCATTAGAACAGGCTCGCCATAGAAGTGGGGTGTCACAGCACCAACCCTGTCTGAAATCAAGAAGTGTTTGGACCATGCTCTCAGGCCCAGTGTGTGATTCTTGGGTTGTCCTATGCAGGGAAAGGAGTTGGACTTGATCATAATAGATCCAACTCTGCTTATTCTACGGTTCTATGAAATTGTAATGTATACCAGTTGGTTTGTAGTGCAGCTTTTGTTCATTTCTGAGGTGAAATGCAGATCCCAAATTCTGCCCACAAAATCCAAATTTCCATTTATTCTATGACATTAGAGGATTCACAATTAAAAGCCACTTTGGAAGCTGCAGTTTAAACTATTTACTCAGCATCACATGAGAAGTATTTTGTAGCATCACTCAGCTCTGGCACATGGAATACATCTTTCCTCTTCCTTGTCCATTTTCCAATCTATACATGAAGTACCACAGAGACCGTAGGTCAAGTGCACTTATTTGTGAAGTGTGACTCTTCTCATACTTGATAACATCACCTCTTCTTCCTGCTTCTGAGCCTGAGTAAGAACCAGCAGTGTGCCCAATGGCCAAAGACAACAATGGCATCCTGGCCTGTGTCAGGAATGGTGTGGCCAGCAGGGGCAGGGAGCTCATTGCTCCCCTGATCTCAGCACTGCTGAGGCCACACCCTGAGTGCTGTGCCCATTTCTGGGCCCCTCAGTTTAGGGAGATACTGAGGTGCTGGAGGGTGTCCAGGGAAGGGCTACAGAGCTGGTGAAGGATCTGGAGCACAAATCCTATGAGAAGCAGCTGAGGGAGCTTGGGATGTTTAGCCTGGAGAAAAGAAGGCTCAGGGGAAACCTTGTCACACTCTACAACTCCCTGAAAGGAGAGTGGAGCCAGCTGAGGGTCTGTGTCTTGTCCCAGGCACCGGCAACAGGACAAGACAACGCAGTCTTAAGCCACACCAGAGGAGTTTAAGGCTGGACATTAGGAAGAACTTCTTCACAGAAAGTGATGGACATTGGAATGGGCTGCCCAGGGAGGTGGTAGAGTCCCTGGAGTCCCCCTGGAGTCTCCATCCCTGAAGGTGTTTAAGAAAACACTGAATACTGGACTTAGTGCCATGCTCTAGTTGACATGATGGTACTAGGTCATAGGTAGGAGTTAATGATGATCAAGATCTTTTCCAACCTAAATGGTTCTGTGATTCTGCGAAATTTCCACAGGGAAGTAATACATTCACTATTTAATAACTATAATAACCATAGCTCCCCTTTTTTAAGAATTTATGGCATGTTCTTAACATTTTCATATTTAAGCTTATAAACTTTACCAGGTTTTACAGAATCTCCTGCATTCTGTAGAATGTATTTATGCATGTAAAACATCTTCCTCATTCAGACAGATACAATACTTAATGTTAACTTTATGTAAATAAATTAAAGGAAAAAAGATCATAGTTCACCATTTATATTTTCCTTGACTCTGCCTTGATACTCTTTCAACTCACAAGTTAATCCTTCAGTGTTTTTGAGAATTTGTGTATATGTACATGTATATATATACATGTTTGCATCTTTTGTGTTTTGATAGATGTTAATCTCTTTTTGTGCTCCTCTGTGTAGTTATATTAGTCCATTATTTTCACTTAATTGCACCATTATGAAGCCCAGAGGCATTAACATCTAACCCTTCATGGAAAAAGCAAAGTTGAAGGGTTTGCATGGTACATGGGAGTGACTGACCAAAGCGTTCAAGTTTTGCATAAATTTATGTCTTGTTTGTTCTGTAATGCCATGCCACAGCACAGCTAACCCAACTATAAGGTGTTAGGGCAGTGAGGCATTTTCACCTTGCTTTAATCTGTCAGCAGAGGAACATGAAAGCAGGGTATTAATGCTTCTCCAGCTGATGCAGTTTCTCCACCTTGATGAATTTCCTCTTGTCTTGCAACTCTGTGGAATGACTCCTACTATATTAAGATTCTAATAACAGACAAGATATTGATGATCCTAAAAGGACAGCATGTGAAATGGGAGCAGCTGCTGTCCCAAGAAGCTGTTGACTAGACCCAGATGTGAAATAAGAAGATACCAGTACTGGGAGATCATGACAGTATTTTTCAGGTTTGGATCATTTAAATCAATCTGCCAAAATTCCCACAATATTTTTCATCAAACTGCTGGTACTTCTTTTTTTTCACGATGCATCTTCTTGCTGTGCGTACAGCTGTCATACATAATTACTTTAATGATTTACAATGGATTTCAGATATGGTGGTAAATACAGATATACTCCATACACAGTACTAATGGTACAGACAATAATGTGGTTTGTGTTCAAACCAAAACCAGTTACAAAAAAGTTAATCAAATTGTTTTTCCCACTAAATTATGTGTTTCCATGATTTTCCTTTTATTAAGCAGATTATTTAAAATTTATTTTATAATTTTCTTCCAAATTTCATGTAAAAATATGAAATGGCAAAAAAATTTACATGTGCATAAAACACTCTGATGTAAATATTCTTTTTCCTCTGACTGAAAGATATTTTAGATCCCTAGCTTGTACTCTAATAATGTTGAAATAGCTTTATAAATACCACTGTCAGCTGCCTAGATGAGTACTTTTATGAAGAACCAAGAGGAAAACCAATACCAGTTTCTATGTGGCTTGTGTGAAAAGATTTCATTAGCACAATGAAGTGCTAAAAACATGAAAGTTAAATCTTCCAATAAATCCTTGGTGGTTTATCCATTAAATTGGATGTATTTATCATGTAAGAGATTCAGGTCTCACTTCCACAGTAGATCTGTAGGTATTTAGATCTAAGTAGAAAATAATAGTTTCTAAATAAATTTGACTCTCAAATTACTTTTTCAAGATATCATTTTTCTCCATTAGGTACTTGTTGTCATATTATAACAGCCAAATATTTTTAAAATAAAGGAAGTGTACTTTGATAGGAAATAGATATCCTGTGGTGAAGCCTAAAAGTGACTGTATGAATAAGATAGTTTCAGTGTATGGTTCCACTGCATCAAGATCAAAGAAAAGAGTAATAGATCATATAGTCCCAATGTATCCCCGCATCTCATTCCTGTATAAATATGGGTATCCATATGTAAGTCCATGTAGACTCCAGTATTACTGAAAAAAGTCAAGGCTCTTAGACCTTTATGATGCTTTTGAAACAATAATCATAGGACTTTTCAAAAGATATCATAATTTTAGTTGTGTCATCTATTTGGGTCTTTAAAGGTTTTGCGTGTTATTCCACATGGCAAAAAATAATGATGGCTCATCTAGTAGAAGCTGCACAGGGCTGGAATTGATAATTAGTTCTGACAATTTGCTATAATGCAGTTATTTTTCTACTGCTGAAAAAGTCTATCATGCGTCAATAGAACACACTTTCTATCTCTCAAACAATATGTATTAAACTGGTAGTTTAATAAACTGGTAGTTTGATCATACAGTCTTAATAGCTGACCAAACACTTCACACAGTAAGATTTGTGGTAAAAAGGCTGGATTGACAAGTAAACTGCAGTGTTTATTCCCTGTGGGGCTGCGAACTGAGCTCAGTTTTTCTGTTCTGGCTTCTACTGTAGCCATAGCACATTATGGTTGGAAAGAAGAAAACAAGATAGGTGTCCACAGAAAAAGTAGGTAGGAGTACAATTTCCATCTGGGAAATATGTTTCCCATATTTCCAAATTTTAAAAAGCTTGTGTGAGAATGTTAAGCTTGAGTTCAAACTCCACTATAAAAATTTCATTTACACTCAGGGTAAAAATTCTCACTTGAATTAAGTATGTTTCAACACATTTAAATACACACTGTCATTAGGAACAGCACATTTTGCTATTCCACACCTCTGTGACGGTTAATTTTTTTTCCTATTCGAGATACTTCTTTTACACTTAATTAACAGCAGAGAAAATGCTTAGATATGAAAGTTCTGCTTTTTGAAGAGTTTCCCATAACCTAGAACTATAATCATGCAAAGAAAACAAACGAACAAAAAACCTAACTTGAAAATAACCACCTACACTCAAGAGATAGAGGAACAGCTCCATGGCAATCTAATTCCACTGCACCTCATCTTCTGAAGCCAGCATTCTTTTCTGATACACAAGGAATAGAATAAAATTGCAAAGGAAAATTTGGGATTCTAAGCATAAAAAGAAAGTGGAACATAAAATGCAGGATTATAACTTACTGTGTTTACTTGCTGTTGCAGTGACTTGTGCATTTGTCTTTAATTTTCATACAGGAGACTGAAAATTCTGTAAAAACTGGCAGTAAACAAAATCACAAGAAAATATAATTTTTAGAATGCTTATAGTTCTGAACTTTGAGAACAATAGTTTTAAGCTTTTCCAGCAATAACTTTTTGCAACAGTTATTTGTTTATGTTTATTGACATATGAAATACCGCAAATTGCCAAAAGAACATAATTAAAACAGTAGATATGTAACTTTACTTAAGAGGAACAGAAGTTCCCTAGTACTTTTTAAATAACTTCTTTTGTATTGGGTTTAAATTACATTGTTTTACATTCATCTGACTTGTGCTCTCTCACTATGCCTTCCTAAGACATACATGCAACAATACTGAACTCATTTCAATTTTTACAACACGGTGAAATTGTTCCTGCATTTTCTTATTATCTGAGTTAATGGGCTAATTAGAAGCAGTCAAGGTTACATCTAGGCATTCCAATAAAAAATGTTTCTAATTGTCCTGAGACTGAGGATAATTCAATTATAAATCTTTTCAGTTTGATTCATTCCTTTCTTCCTAAGGAAGGATTATGTTGATGGGTTTCAGGTAATGGAACTGGGTGGCTTAGGAGGGGCATTAAAACATCCTTACAGCTTTAAGTAATGTGATTAAGTTTTATGAAGTTTGTTTTTCTTCTTAAAATCTTACAGAGGTCAAGTACTCGTGATTCCCTTGGAGCAGTGGTTGAGAAGTTGGATGAATTGAGGACACAGTAGTAATCTCTTGAAATATGTTCATTAGTTCTAAAAGATTTGAAAAAGTTATTTTCCATCTCACGCAACTTTAGTTAATAAATGGGGGGAGGAGGAGAAGGAGGGAAAACCATAATGCTTTTCAAGTCTTTAATTAGCAATTTTTAGTACAGGATCTCTTCTTAGACAATACTCTGTTAGTGGTTCGCACTTCTGTGGTCTTTTCTGAGTAGACAGTCAGAGTTGACAAATATTTTGAAGTTGACTTGAATTCAAACCTTTGCCCTTTCAGGAATCTAAACTGAACTAGATACTTACAGCTTGTAGGAAAAGATACCATCATCAACTAGGATGAGAGAGGGTAATTTTAATTTTTCTTGAGATTTCCTCTACTTTCCTGTTAGAAAAGTGTGGCTGTTAACAGCTATTCATTTCTTATTTTAACAGTTTCATATGTCTGTGTACTCTACAAAATCAAAATAGTAATTCATATTAGAAATACAGTAATTCGGGACTTTAAAATATTGCTATTATTTGTTTTTTATTGGTAATCTGGTGCTTGACACATCAGGAAAAGTGGCAAGTGTTGATTCAGTGTACAAATAAATCACAATGTGTCATGAAATATATTTTGGAATACGAGTGGTATTAAAAATGCCCTTGAGAACATCCATGCCAATAGTGGACAGATTCTTAACTCCATTTTTAAATCTGGACTCTAGCCATTACCACCCCAGAACCAGCTTACACACTAGAGGAAGAGGTGTCTCTCCACAGAACCTCTGTAAGTTTCACACATGCAAGCATGTTCAGTTTGTGATTCACTGGTGGGATTTGGTCCACATTTGCTTGGTTATTGTCATGCAAATTATGAAATGTTCAATTTATTTGCTTGCCAAAATTTTTAAGAAGTGCAATTTTTGCAAACGAATGAGCATATATTTATAAAAATACTTGCCTTGACACCAATTAAGTGCTGATTTTAAATGCTTAGAGCCAGGGACTGTGTTTTTTAAATCTGGTATTCAGCATGAATGAAAGGCATGTTAAAGTTCAGAGAAGCAGATGTCAAAACATCAGGAGCTCACTCTGTAGAGAAACTTCAGCCTCTCTGCCATAACACATGAAAAGGGGTGGAAAGATTTTGTAATGCATGAGTTGTCAGGGTGCAAGCCTGTTCTGACACAGACCCCTTGTGGGAGGGCCTGAAGCAGAGATACAGCTATCCCTTAGTACTGCAGCCATGTTATATTCCTGTGCTCATTTTCATGTCTACTCTATAGAATCACTGTTATAGGAAGAAAAAAAAAACAAAAAACAATCCCCTGAACAAAACCACAGAGGAGAGAGAACTCAGCAGCCCTTAATAAATATTAAAATAAAATTAAAATTAAAAATTCTGAAGTTTCCAAAATGACAGGAAAAAAGTACAAAAAATAAGTAATACCAGATTTTCTTCTCATAAGCTTTTCCAAGTTCATTAGTGAAGCCCATTTTATATGTGGGCTATTTGAAAATATTAAATAATTAGTTAGATTTTATTAACATTTTAAAACATTAAATTGATGAAGCAAATATAGGCACAATTTCATTCATTCTTTAACACTTGGTATATCCTGTCTGTCAAGTTCAAAAGATTTTTTTATCACAATGGCATGATATTTTTCATTGAAAAATTATTGTGGTTAAAAACAGTATTAAAATTGTTATTAAGCAATGTTAGTAAGTAGGTACAACTTGTTCGTTAGAGATTATTTGTTTGCCTTCTGAGCTAGAAGCACAAGCAAATACAGCATGTGCTGGTAACACATAACTTTTAAAGTTCTAGTGCTATGGTAAGAGTAGCCATTACAGCTATGTGTACAGTTAAACACATTTTAGTGTCTGCTCACTGTTTATTCTCCCTAGAACCTCTAGAATTTTTGTCTTGCAGTATTAAAAATCTGAAGGCCAAAACGGATTGATTGATTGATTGATTGATTGATTGATTGATTGATTTGGTGTGGAACCAGACATTTTTTCTGCCTTCTGCAAAAGTCAAAATAGTAAGATTTTTTTAAAATAAAAATTGAAAATATATTTCGTTTTCTTCCATTTCTTTACAAGGTCCATTGTGAAAACATCAATTTTACTATAGCAGGGCTTTGTCTTGGGGTAGAACATAAGATATCAAAACAGTTTAAGGGCAGTATTGTGGGTTTGAAGTACATAATATGTGGTGTAATAACTTGATGACATTCAGAAATAACTACCTAAATTGCATTTTAATTTTTCTTTTTTGTTGTCTGATGTCTCAGACTAAAAAATTCAGTTCACACAATTTAAACAAAATCATTGTCAAAGTGATTAATTGGTTTATTAGCAACACTACATCAAATGCAATCATTAAATTATGCAATTATTATTAATGTCAATAAAAGCAAAGAAAACTTCTAAGGGAGAATGGAAAAATAGTGGTGGAAAAAATATTTTACCCAAGTAAGAAGTTTGACATAAGCCTTTCTTGCTGATTTGTTATTAGTGTAATTTTCTAAATTGTTTCCAGATTTTGGGTTGCTTGTTTTGTTTGTGGGGGATTTTCTCTAAAAACCTTTTCATTCCTCCATTCCATTACAAAAGCAAGAAACCTAGGAAGTCACTGTGTAAAAATTGTATTATCCCCATACAACCACTAATGCTCATTGATGCATCTGGTTTTTTTCTTTTTCTTTTGTGGGGTATCAAAGTTTTCAGTTCAAGTAAAGTGAAAGAGCTAATAAGAAACATATTGTAATCAAATTATTTGCTTTCCTTTTAGGTCTGAACAAAAATCCTGTTGTGTTTAAGAACCACTAGTTTATCAAATAAATAGGGTTGTTGAAGAAAAAAAGTGTAAGTTTAGATTAAATGTAAAAGTAAAATTAATATATCTACTCATGAGACAATTGCTTTTTTGTAGTATCTTATTAGTTGTCTAATAAGGGGGTTTTAAAAGACAGTGAAACCTTCTCCTTGCAAAGACATTGCCATTGCTTGAAAAAAGTCTCAATGTAAGTCTTCAAAATATACATTTTAGAGGCCTTGATTTTGTTTTGTGAAACTCTTTTTTGCCATGTCTGATTTTGAAGCGAAGCTACAAGAGAAGACAAATGAGATAGCCTTTAGAATTTACTCCCATTTAAAAATTTAGGCTCACTCAAAATATTCATCATAATAAAGCATTTCCAGGAGTAGGTTAAACGTCTTTGTTCTGATCAGGGGCTTAAACTCAGGATTAAGACAACCACACAGAAAATGATAAAAATTTTTAGTAATAATTTTGGACCATGGCTAAAATGCATCTTTTTGTAATGTGAACATGTTCTCCCATCCTACCATGTGCCTTTTCATTTCTATCTAAAAATTGGCCATCTCACTGTAATGGTCAAACCAGCCAAGTATTGCTATCTTTGCTTTATTATTCCTATCTAAGGAATTCATGCTTATGATCCATTTTGACTTTATATAGCATCTTTGTACCAATTAAATTCACTTCAAACTACAGTTATTGTACTTGACTGCATAAATGTGCCTTAATTATATGAATAGAACTATAGCCAGATCCCTGAATCAGTGTGAATTAAAACATCATTTCACAGCCAAACAGAAACATGTTCCCAATCACTGCACTTGAATTACTGTTATATAGCTTGGGGCTTGTATTAAAATCACTGAATAATTGCAATCAGATTATTATAATCAAGTACAGGAGTAGTAATTACAGGTTACAGTCATTTTAAGCTGCCCTAAAAGTCCCATATACTGATCATATGCATATTAAAAGTTTATGTTAGTGATAAAATTAATGAACATCATTGTAAGCTCCTGTCTGTGAGACAGGTGTCACATATCTCACCATATAGAGAGTTGACTTTGCAAAGCTAGGACACCCAGCCTATTTACATTCTTTTTTTCTGTGTTCTCATCAGAAAGAAAGGACAGGGAAAAATCCTCCATCTATTTGCAACATAATCTGCTGCTTCACTCCATCCAAATTTTAGTACTACTCTAAGATGTTACCATCTGTCATTGTAAGACTTCACCAGGAGCATTGTTTACACCAATTTATTACACTCACTATAAAGACAATATTAACTCAAGAGAATTGAGCAGAAGACAGAAGGTATATGAAACTTTGTCAGCATTTAGACATAAGAGACATAAATATGAAGTTTTATTTCTGGTTGCTATAGGAGGACAGTATAAAGTAGAAATTAATTTAGGATACGAAGAGTAAGAATTAAAACTATTCCAACCTGCTTCATGTGCTTCTTTTGAAGAGGCCATAAAGTAAATAGGTGCTTCTGATTTCCTGGGAACTTCATTAAAAACAGAAATCCATGCCATATTAATATCCTGATTGAAATAGAAAAAGAAGGACAAAAATCTTTCTATTTAAACCATAATCATCTGGATTTTTGAATCAAATTAATATGGAATAAGAAATATTAATTGTATTGTGATGATCTGTGTCTAAAATTAGATCCTGAACTGAACTATCATGAGACCTCTTATTGCAGGGAAATATCTTATGAACATGCATGCTAACCACAAAATCATTTCATTATGGTTTTACAAGAGAAAGGAAACATAAGTGCAAGAGGAAAGCTAGTAAGAGCAAACACAGTGAACACACAGAGGGACCACATGAAGAATGTTGAGGGTTTCATATTACACCAAAGTCTCAAGGGACGTTTTCTCAGGGCCCTCTTTGCAGACAGTTAGCAGGAGATTAATGTGCAACAATTAAATGTGAATAAGTAGGGAAAACTTGCAAAGATAGATCACCAGATTATTTTCCTTGCTTCAGACGTCTTCCAGCCACCACAACTGCCAGCATAAGTCAGAGAAACAGGCCAACCAAACACTCAAGATGCCATGGCTGGAGAATTACATGTTATGTTTCAGTATCTGGGTTGCAGAGAAGCCACGTTCACCCTCTGGTTGCCCTGAGCGGTAGGCTCAAGCTGCTGGACAAGGCAAAAGAGAAGTGAGCAACACAAATGGGAATGAAACATAAGCACCAGAAGAAGGAGGTTTGGTCCAATGGGATAACAAAATGTCAGGACCTACCAGTGAGCTCTAGAGCTTATAAAATATCTGCTGTAATTTATTAACACGAATTTCATAAATTCACTTTGCAAAAAATAGGTATCTCTTTAATTACTGAGGCGTAACATCTGCAATGAGATCCAACCATGTAATCTTCTGAGAGCTTAGAAGAGGTTCAGGAGGCTGGGAAGCCTGGTTCTCACTCACTACAGGATTATATTCAGCTCCTTGGAATGAGCAGGTTAGGTTCGGTGCTAACCAGTGAGTAACAAGAGGACTTTAACAGATAAATGCACACACTTCAGAGAATTCTTCTTTAAAAAAGGGTGTCTAGCAAATACTTTATGATACAATGGTCAACAATATCACCATTAATGAAACGTATCTCAGTGAAAAGGACAGATGCATGGATTTTAAATTGTAAAGCATGGAATGGTCAATTATTTCCAAAAAATTGCTGACATGTACTGCACCTCATCCCCGTAACACACATAAAAGTATTATGTTTTTCTCCAACAAGCTCACTTAGGAAAAATTATGACTGCAAAAACACTGCATGAGAAAAAAAGAAAAGATAAGCCTTAAAGTTTAAACTGTCTGCAGAGGTCAGGAACATTGCCATAGTGTAAATAATCATGGTTTTATTGGTATTGAAGTATATATACAGCTGCAGAGAAAAAGCTTTCTCTCTTCTCAAGCAGCAAGAATAGCCCTTCTGATCTCTCTTGTTCCATCTTGTGGATTCACAAGTCTATGCATTTTGAAATGTTTTTAGCCCGAACACGGCACTTAATGGATTTAGATCTGACATGTCACAACCATAATTAAGAGTGAAGTCCAAAGGACTTAATGATGCAACAGCCAGAGCTGCTGCCACTATGGTCTTGTGCCTAGAGTGAGTTATACTCCAGGAACAGTAGTCCTTGGATGCGGCTTGAGCTATTGCTCCATGGCCATTTGGCTGTCATATTGCATTCAAAGGAGGCAAGGAGGAGGGAGAGGTCCTTTGCATAGGATAAAACAGATTTATTACTTTGGAGAATCCATGGGGAAAAAGACAAACATGGAAGGGTGTTACAGTTTAAATATCTGGGAGGCTCAAGGGGAAGGTACAAATTCTTAGCAAATTGGAGAAATTCTGGGTAGGGGTAAAGGGTAGGATTCACAAAGGCATTTTCCAATGAGGGAGGTAGTGGGGGGAAACTGTGTCACATGGACTAACGAGACCTCAAGTTTTAGGGGATTTCCAAAGGGGAGTTCCAAGCAGGGGGCTGACACAAAGCAGGATCAACAGATAACTCAGGACAGATTGATAAGGTGGGTGGGAGGGTATAATTTTGGACTAAACCATTAACTTGGGCAATAACAGAACATACAATTAACAAGAAACACACTACAACAACTTAATATATTAAATGTATCGTTGACTATTATATTCACAAAGTTAGTTTATTTGCTCAAAGTCAATGCGTATCTGTTAGGAGACTTGCTGGATTTGGAGATCTCTCTAGAGAATCATGGTGAAGTGATAGGTGTTTAATGAGCAGCAGTTTTAACTGGTGTGCAGGTGGTTCATCATGAGGATCGCCCCACTTGCTGTATATGTGGATATGAGCCAATAGAGATGTGAAAGTTTCTAGTAACAGGAAGGGATTTTTCTTTTTCTCTCTTACATGTTTGCTTTTAAAAGCGTCTGGTTTGCAGCATTTGGGGAAATTCATTAAAAGTCAAATTTTGATTAGCAAACTGTTGAACGAGAAAAACTCACTGATATATACTGGGCGAATAATTACTCCAGTATTCCCTACAGAACTTTAAAAAAATGTTTTATTCCTTTCTGCTTCTCTAGCACACACTTTGAAGGCACTTACCATCCTTTAAACCTTCTTTAACATCACACTCAAGACTTCAGACCAGATACATTTTTAAGATTTCTTGCAACAGCCAAGGCACGGACTTAGACCACCAGGGATACTGACATGTTTATTCAGAGAAATTAGCTGCTTGTATATTCTTCTAAACACACTATTTCCTTGTTGTGGCATGTGTTTATTTTATTAAGTTCATTGTTAAAGTTGTTGTAATGGTTTGTCCTTATGTGTTTTCCCAAGTTGATTTGTCCATTAAGTTGTATCTGCCTCTGAAACTACCCTCTATGTCATTCCCCGCCCCCGCCCCTTGTTCCAGTATCTGTATCCAGTATCCAGCCCTGTTGGACTGTGTTGCTCCATCCCCCTGGAAATCCCCTAATGCTCCATGCCCCATTGGGCCATGTGACCATTTCTCCTCCCTCTGCTCCCCTCACTGGTTTATACTTTGTAAGACCCTGCCCTTCACTCCTCCCCTGAGAATTCCTTATTTGTTGATGTTTGTACCCACCCACCATTATGCCTCTGTATTTAATCCCAGGGCTCTCTGCCCCTGAACCCTTCAACCCCAATAAACGCTGTTGGGACCTCAGCAGCTGAGAGCCTCTCTCTTCTCCTTCATACAATCCCTGATTCTGACTGCACTACTGAGTGAGGGGCTCAAAAGGTTCTGCCCCTAGTGAATCTCACACTGAGGCAGTTCCCCACACCTGCAGCGGCACTGGTGTTTCCCCTTGAGCTAGCCCAGGCTCCAGTGGTCGCATCATTTCTTTATAGGATATTTTTTCCTAAGCGACCTGTCACACATTGCCACATCAGCAACATGCCTTCTTAATGGTTTTATATGGGGTGATCCTCTCCATAGGGGATCTGCCATGTGGCACCTCCTCCCCCCCAAGGTCAGGCAGAGACAAGCTTCTCTGTGCTGCTATGGCGTTCTGCAGGCACATCCCATAGCCTGTAGCTCAACTCTTATCTCTTTCTACAATTTGTCCTATTTGTTCTATACAAACAAGAATCACAAGCCAAACCAGCAACATTCATCTTGTTCCCTTAGCTTGCTGACAAGCTGATGATGAAACCAGGGCAACTAAGGCTGATCAGACCACTCTTACAAGTGGACCAGAATCTGTGGAAACACAAGTATATCTTGCCCCCAGATTATCCATGGAAAAGATCCTTCCTATTTTCCACTTTGAAGATTCCTAACATGTACTTGAGCTTCTCCTAAGAGAGCCTGGGATTCACTAAAATGTTGTTGGATGGAGATTAGGTTCATTCTGAATGCAGTTCAAAAAATGACAAATATAAAAGGCTTTCTGCAGTCTTTCATGGGGAGTATATCTCATCCCTACCCTCCCTCTTTTTTGTTGTAACAATATGGGCTTGAGAATGCTATGGACCCGTTCAACAATCACTTGACCCACAGGGAAATGTGGAATACCCGTGAAATGGTGCAGCCCCCACAAGTGAAAAAAATTCAGTCATCAATGTGGATATAAAAACTTTCTTTACCAATTTTCTTGACTCTTCATGAGGCATTTTTGTACTTTTAGGCAGAAAAGCATGGTAAAAAATATACAAGGGACAATTGTTCTCAGATGCAACAAAAACAAATCACTCCAGTTAACCTATTCAAAGTATGCTGATTGGAAGAGGAATCTCTCTGATGATGGTTTGGATTTTTAAAGACTAAATTAAAAGGCAAACTTCCCAGAATTAATTCCCACTATTGAACTGCGTATCTAAGGAATTTTTTATATACACCATTCTGGGAATCATTGATTGGTATGGAGCCAATATTGCAAGATTACTTTATATTGTACTTGTATGTTTTTATGAGTTGCTGGTTTGATAAATGTATTCACAATAACCACAATCAGCTGGTTGTGATTATTTATAATGAAAACAAGTGCAGTTTTGCTGGAATTGCAAAGGAATCTGAACTTCAAAAACTTCATTGCATTATGCTTCATGAGAAAACAACCTTCAATATTTTGCCATCTGAATTTTAGAAAAATTTCCTCATGCAGTCCCTCTTCAGATTAGCTGGATTTGTAGGAGTAGGTTCAGTTAGATCAAATTATGACATCAAGTTGTGTTGACAAAACAGAAGTTTCCACTAGTGGTGGTAGTATTTTTAACTTAATGAATCTTACTGGACTGAAATGTGTTAAACTCAAAGTATAATGTATAGAGAAGACAAAAGCATCACAGGGTCCAAGTCCTGGAAGTAGATTGCATCTATTCTACTCAATCTGGGATTATGAGTTTGCCTTAAATGTCTGCTATTGATTAGAAATGGAATTCCTTTGGGTTTAGAAAAATAATTTAGAACTTGGTTATAATAATTTGGTTATATAATTTATAATGCCATTACTTACTTTGAGAAAGGTTTTTTAATACCAAGCAGTAGGCAAAAGTGTGAATATTGGCATACAATGTAGTGACATAGTTTTGCTGAAAGTTACAGCAGTAATCCCATAAGAATACTGAGGGGCTATCACCTTGTGACATACTTAAATCAATGACACGCTCTATATTGTACAGCTTTTAATTTAGCACAGAATAGTCAAAACAAATTAAATTAATATTACTTATTTTTTCAGACATGCATATGCACACCTTTTCCTTTAGGCCTACTGCCTATGCATTATTATTTCTTTCATGAGCCGTTATGCAAACAGGATGCAATGGAAATTAAAGATCAAAAACTGTAAGACTAATAGAAATTATGCGAATGGCCTGACTATGTCTGCAGTGAATCCCAGCATTTAGAAGAATGAAGAATACTCTTAAGTTCTCTTAAAGACAGCATGATGAGTATGTTACTCAAGGTTAATCTCTCCACAATCTCTCTCCTGGCTCCAAGCCACCTATGCCAGTTGTGTTGCAGGGTGTGAGGTCACCTGTGGACCCACAAAAAAATAGTGGAGTTGTTCTACTCCTACACTGAGCTTTAGCTCTCAGCCAGTGAGAGCCTCAGAAACCCAGTTTAAAAAAAGCATTGGGGTTCCCATAGGATGGGCATGTTCCAATATGATACTTGGCTTCACAGCGGGTAACTCCTGGTCCCTAATAAAGTCTGATTTGAGGAGAGGTTCTACATATGAGGTATGTCCATTATGTCTGTACTGCTGTATAACGTTTGAAATACAAGGCTTGCTCCATTCCTCTTGAGATTGAGTCTCTGTTTCCTCTATAGAGCTATAGAAATCATAGCACTTCAGTGAATTCACGTGATAACTGAGGCTAGAGGGGCTTTCTGATTTAGGGATTGGCTCTAAAAAAATCTAAAAATCTAAAAAATCTTCAGTTTTAGTTAGTTTGATTACTTCACTCTGTCCTCAAGTCTCTCAGGCCTACTGCTTTAAACCTGGCTTACATTCCCTGTAAACTTCAGGATTTAAATTATTACCCAGTTGACAGCCATAGTATTTTAGAGGAAATTTAACAACAATTTTAAAGTTTCTACTGCAAATTAGTAAATATGAGAAAAGATAGGATGTTTTCCTCACAGTGAATTTTTGTCCACAGCAGCACAGTTAGTATACATTCTGCTCTTTCCAGCATGAAGCTAGTGAGACCAGACCACATAAAGTCAACTTGTGGTGAACTTCTTTTTATGGTGCTCAAAAATGCCAAGACAAAATGCCCACATTTACAGTTTTGAAGACTTCACTGGCACCCTCCTTCAGTTTTTTTAGTTTTTCACCAATATACAATTATCAGATATTGTCATACTGATAATGAGAACACAGTATTGAATTTATAAATTGTTGATAATGCTCCAATACAATCTGGTTTAGCAGAAGCTAAAGTGCTCTACCATTTAGATCATATCCGAACGCATATTAGCAACAGTAGGCCTAAACGCTCAAGTTTCTCTAAAACAGAAAGCTTCCCCAAGTTCCTATGTGTTGGAATTAGGAAGATTATTCTGCTTGCAAAACAGGAAGTGCAAAAAATAACAAACTTTTTTATTCCCTCCAACATAAAAAACCCTACCACACAAAAAGACCTTAAGGAGGGGTCTAATTTAGGTTTCACCAGCATTCTCCTGATAGATTATGATGATAAATTGTTATCTTAAATATAATATGTCATTTATTACAATAAAATCGAATGAGAATCAGGTCTGCCACTTGTCCTGGGGACGTGCAGCAGAAAGGGGGATGGGAGCCTAGCTTTTAAAAAAAGCCTTTTGAAAGGCGCGGGGCCCTCAGGCAGGAGGGCCATTCCCCCTCTCTGAGAGCCTCCCCTGAGGCTGCGGGGACCAATCAAAGACCTGGGTTGGTGATTGACA
>WBND01000721.1:230305-243630 GCA_013398595.1 Tychaedon coryphoeus | reverse complement strand
TGAATAATGACATTACCTGAGGAGGACAGCTTGGATAAGGTAATGTGAAAGACCACGAGTGGACATTGTCTTTTACTGATGAAATGCCACCTCACCTCAACACCCCATCTTTCCAGTCTTCAAGAATTTTGAAAGAAAAACATGCAATCAGACCATGGGAAGGTACTAAGTGGGCGAACAGACATAGTCAGCCAGAAAACAAAAATATATGATTTGTAGTGTGTTTCTCATGCTTTTATGGGACGTGAATGCATTTATCTTGTTTTTGTATTGCATACACTTCTAAATAAAAAGAAATTGATTTGAATATATTATTTTACAGCTCTAAAATTGTCAGTATTTTCCTTACATGGGTAAGTCCTCATACAGTGGCACCTGATGGCAGATAAATAAAAAATAGTCTGTTATTCCATGGATATTATTTAAGCAGTTAAATCAAGTCTTTGCTTTGCTCTCATACAGAATTTAGACAACAACAAGTTTTTAGAGTTTCTACAGGAATGCTCCTGCATGCATAAATATGACTATTAGGAGAAAAACATTTTGTATTTAAAACCATGGTGCTTCTCAGCCAGGCCAAATGAAGAACAGATACTCTAAATTTTGATCCTGTCTTCTGCCATATGTCAGTGTGGCCCAAACATGTACTTTCAAATGGATGCAGATTTAATTTGCAATATGTTTACAACTGAGCTGAGATTAAAACAGATTTTCTGGTACTGGTATATCTACATGAGACCAAGGCCAGGTTCAATACATCCGTGTTTGATGTGTTCTCTCAGATGGAATTTCTTAGGCATGATTGTTCAGGTGGGAATGGTACTGCTGACATTTTTTGTCTTTCAGCTTTTGTGGCTGCTGCAACATTCGCTCATTTCTGTTCTTTTCTTTCACTTTGTGTTCCTGAGGCTCTATGCAGGTCACCCTGCAATCAGTAAAAAAATTATGACTAATGATACTAAAAAGAAAATATTAATGAGCATTATATTATTATATGCTCTTTTGATAAAGAAAACTGCCAGAATAATGTCAGGTGTGCTCATCTCTCATCACTGCTTTATCTCTATATATTTTTCTTTTATTATTTTACTGGTTATTTCTATTATTCAATTTTTAAAATTTTTGTTGTTATACATACATTTCTACATAGACCTTCAAAATGAGATAAACAGCTGAGTTCTATTCTGACCTAGTTGTGGTGATTTGGTTTTATTTATTTTTGTTTTTTCCTCCTCATTCTCACTTGACTACACTGAGTTTCCATTAACTTTCCATTCTAACTGAAAGTGCTGATGAGTATATGAGTAAGATTGAGCTACAGATTCAATGATGTGGAAAGCTGAATTAGATCTTCAGTAACACCCTCAAACATGCACATGTATATACAGTGAGACACATTTACTTTGGCTGTGGGCACAAAGCAGGCAAAGCCACAGAGAAGTCTAATTCCTGTTTTTTCCTTTTTCTTTCCTGTTTTTTTAAGTGGAGAAAAGAATTCAGTTTTTTCTAGTTTGTGTTTATCTGCTCTGTCCTGCTAGGAATTCATTTCAGTGAAAAAAGGCTTTGTTTGCTTTCATATTGTATGTATAAATAAATATCATTGTATAATTATGATTCAAGGACTTGTAAGTGACACTTGAGACAGGGCAAATACTGTAGGCAGATGAGCTAGTTCAAACCTGTCAGAGAATTGCAACTAGGTCTAGATATTCTTTTAGTTTTCAAGGTGTTATTTGCTGTACTGCACTTCAAAAATATGTCTAAGTATAAAAATATATGCTTTCCAAACAAAGGCATTTTTAAAACCATGATTTTTATGTGCTTTCCAGTTTTCAGGTATGCACTATAATATTTTTATCTTTCTTACCAGCCATATACAGAAATTTTATTTTAATAAAATCTTTCATGGATCAGTTTTAGAGTCACAAGAACACACTGCAATTTTAACACCTACAGACATAAATAAAACCCACAGCACAACGCATAATAATGTCTCACATTTGGTGGAATTTGGTAAATACTCTACAAGGGACTTCTGGTATGAAATAGCTATTCCATGTGAATCCACATCGAGACACACAACAGAATACTGTTCAGACATTGCAAGTCATTTCAAATCAGCTTAGACCTGTCTCAAAACCTTAAATAGTAATGAAATTGAACGTGCATGCAAGGCACCATGCTTTGCCCTACAGCAACTGTAGTTGCAGGTCTGCTTCTTGCCATTTGTTCCCCATTTAACCAGAATAACCTATCACTCATGAACATGTGTGGGAACATACTGGCAAAAAAAAAAAATCCCTGGAAGAAATATCTGCTTCAATATGAGGCTGTTGTCCCAACACCCCAGGTTCACAAGCCCCATCTCATTGCAATAAGTTTTGGCTGAAGTTCTGATCAGGATCGGGATTTGAAATTGAACTCTGATAAGTATGGTTATATACATTTTAACAAGATGAGACTAAAAAGATAAATTGAAGGCAGTCATTTTGGAAAAGTAATTATTTATTTATTGTATCCAATGCTTCGGATTCTTAATTTCTTTTCTCTTTTAGGTAAAACTTTGTAGCCCAAACAACATAATGAAATGGTCGTTTGACTTTCCAAAGTCAAAGCAACTTATATAAATCCAGAGTCACGTCAGCTGCTTCAGTAAAATTATCCCAGATTCACACCTGTGCTGGTGAGAACAGAGGCTGTCCAATCAAGCTTAAACCAATTAATAAAAATAACTTTGCTTCAGTTTTCTACTGATTGAGTGGTTAACATGTTTTCATTGTGTTGATGTCACCTAGTTTCACTTTGCAATGCATATCGACTCAGAGTAGAAATGGTTAAAGATGAAGAAGCCAGGTTATTACGCATTTCAATTCCAGAGTCAAATATAAAAATTTCTATTATAGGGACAATTAATTACATCTCAAAATGGCAAATGTGCATCCTTGTCAGGTAGAGTGTACTCTGATGGCCTTTTCTCAAACACTGAATGTGGAGATTTGATCTCTTCTAATGGTGCTGAGAAAAGGGTAATTACGCTATGGTCAAAGCTAATTTGCTTTCTGCCAGATGAACTGTTGTATTTTATTGTACGCTGACATTTTAAAGTAATTACGGCACTGTTGACCTTAGACAATTCCAGTTGTATCGCTGTCTACAGCTGCAGCTCTCTACCTTTGGCTGGCAGACAGCGGCTGTAACGAGGTAATGACACGGACAAAGAGCACCATATGGGGCTCCTTTGAGATACACAAAGCCCAGTGAAAGGAAACAAGAAAATTTTAACATCATCATTTCAGTCACCCATTTCTACAGCCATAGAAGATCCCATCCCCCCTGTACACAAAATGCCCTGAATACTTTACTTGGTCATATACTGTATATCTGTGTTTTCCTGCTGTAAATGGCAGTGTGCATTAAGAAGAAAGAGGTCAGGTAGAACTGAATGTGACGGACTGGTCTTTCTCTGACATGAGTTCAAAGGCTAAAGACTATTGATTGAGATAAAAGCCTAGGTTCTTATCTAATGTTAAAGACACTCCTTGTTGTCTGAAAGCTGTGCACATAATTAGGCTGAAAGAAAAGCACTTCATCCAGAAAATCACTATAAACTGAGCTTCATTAAACATAGATATTAGTTAATTTAAAGAAAGACGTTATTTTTCATTGATACATTTTAATGGTTGTGTCTTCTAAGCTAAGAAATACAATCATGTGCAGAGAGCTTCCTGGCTAATATATTCCTGCTAGGACAGAAAAACAGATTGCTATCAGTCACATTGAATAATGCTTTATTCTCTCAGCGAAAAAAAATGTAGGTTATTGAAGACAAAAATTTATTGTTTCAAAGACCTGGTAGAAAGCTGAACTTTACTGTTGCACTGAACATTTTCCTACTGTTTTGTGGCATGGGCAATAGAAATGTTCAGTAGTTTAAAGCAGGCAACAGGATTTTACCTGTGTCATGCTGTACAACTTGCATGATAAATGTAAAGAGATAGTGGAAACGATTCTATGATTGTAAATCAGTTAATCTCCATTGGAGTTAGTTTTCCAAAATGAGGTCTTGTTAGGAACAGTAAGAAAAGGGAGATTACAGTTGGCACATGTCAGAAAAATTACATCTGAAGAAACAGGTTAGTCCCAGCATTCAGCGTTGCTCTCGGCTCTGAACTGATAATATCATTTCTTAGAAATCTAGTTTTCAATTTTGCACAGCTCACCCAGTTGTGGCTGAATATTACATGAAGAAATAACCTATGCATCCTAAAAGACTGTGTTTTGAGAGGATACTATCTCTTTATGAGAGGTTCTGTAATGGGAATGGTGTTTTAAAAGTTAAACTATGATTGAATATAGAATTCTGTAACTCTGGCTACTTGCTGAAGTTAGACTTCTGGCCCAGAATTTACATGCAAGATGCATATGTTTCTAATAATTGTCCAGTCTTATGTTCCAGTTCTGGTTATATATTTGGTGGTGGAGGGGAATACTCTAAAGGAAGCTTTTTGTTCTGTTTTTCCTCTTTTAATACTTCTGTTATTCCCTATAAAACCATACCCTGGTAGTGAATGAAACAAAGGCCATCACTCTGTGCCTAAAGACCTGTGTTGTCAGCCACCCAGAGGAACACCGTGCCTGAAAGGCAGAGTGACAGAAAGCAGAAGCCATGCCAGTTGCTTTGTGGCCATGCTTTCTGTAGTGGCACTTGGCAAGAGGGTATAAAGAGAAGCCAGAAAGGAAAATATTATAAACAACTTGGAAATTTAGTTTTAAAAAGTCTATCTTTAGCATTGTAGCACAGTACTGTAGAGTTTGAGAGTGAGATAGAGAGGTGCAATATATTTTAATAGAAGACAAACACATGCCCTAACACACTGCAAAGGTGATACAAAGGAGAAATAAATTATATTCCAGATGTTCATTGTATTCAGATGTTCACACTGCTACCCTGAAAGTAGAGATTCAAGGATGTGTGATGGCACAGATATTCTTCTTTCTTTATCCAGAATGCAGAACAAAAACAAAGCATATGACATTTCTCACTAAATCTGGTCCTACAATAAAGCTGTTAGTCTCTGGTATCTGCTCATCAAGAGCAGTGATAAAAAATATTTATATGGCTAAAGAGCAATTTAAGATGTATAAACATATAGATATTTCCCCAAGGAATAATGTTTGATAGCATCAAGGAAAATGCATTGTCTGTGTACTGTTTTCAAATTTGGTTGCACTTTGTCCTGTGGCTGTGTTCCAAAGCAGATAGAATTTGAGGCTAAAACATCTCTGTTATAATCTGAGGTTGGAAGCTGCAGCTATTTTTTTTATCACAAAATGCATGCTTGTTCTGCATCCTGTACATCTTGTGTTTGCTCTGTTGCTGCAACAGCTAAAGCCAAAATAGGACCCTGCTTCATGAATAGGCAGCAGCTCAAGCCAGAATGGGTTTATCTTCCTAGCCAAGCTAAGCTTGTCTCAGCTGGAAATTGCACTTTACATGCTGTACAGTTCACAGGTAAAGAATTACAGATTGCACCCTATTATTCTTGTTTTATGCAGATTCCATATGGGACATGCATGGATTGCTATTAATGCAGTTTCACTAGAAAATGGCTTGGAATGGGGAAAGAGTAATTTGTGATCTTTTAAATTAGAGATGGGAATACGTTTTTCTGAATTATTAGCACAGTTTTTATTTGTAGGTTGAAATTATTGGTGATGCCATCTGCATTCCTTGGTGGAGGTCATGATGCAGGACAAGATGCACTATTGATCTTTGTGGAGCTGTATTTTCACCCTTCAAATTGGCTTCCATTTAATGTGAATTCTTATGAAAGCTATGAAGAGGAAAGAGAGTTACATTTCCTGACGGAAAAATAGATTTAGGGAATAAGCAACCTATGACAGTAAAGAGAAAATTAAACAGAAAGGGATTTGGAGAATGAAGACAAGTAACATTGAAAACAATATCTTGAAATGAAAAACTGACAGCTGGTATCAAAGATGAGAAATTTGAGAAATTCATGAGCCAGGGGCATTGTCGGTGAATAAGTACTCATTTAAAACAATTGAGAAGATAGGATGGTAAAAAAAGGAAAATAATCTGAGAAGAAAAAGAAGAAAAGTAGTAGAATGGAGATTTCGAGCTAAATTAATCCAGACAGTTTCTGCAATATTTTGTGACATACTCTTTCATCAAGGATTTCATATTTGGATAAATTCTTTGTCTTGTGCAATATTTATTTTTAGTCTTCCACTTTGTATATGAAGATACTGGAAGCCATTCACAAGGAATTTTTCAACTTTTTTTAAAAATTCGAGAAGATATTTTCTTTTAAACAGAATGGCACTCTTAACTCTGTTTTAAATGAACCAGCTTCCCATGCAAAGCTATTTAGTGCTATAAAAGATAGTAACTTTAATCAAGTGTATAGACTCATTAAGGACCATACTAGATCTGTGTCAAATATGTGACTGTCCAATCTGTGTGCAGTTAGCTGTGGCAGTACTGTCTCCTCATTACTATCTTGAATTTATTGTCCATGAAATAGTCTGTTGTCTGCTTTTCTGTCAAAACAAATATAAAGACACATATCTAGCACATAAAAATATAACTCAGAATACTGGCATTGAGACTTTTTGAGATCTAATGAAGCAAAAGTATATTGTCTAAAAAATATGACTTTCTTTTATTCTGATTGAAACATTCATTTCCAATACCAACAGTTTATTCCTAATTTTATTTATTTAACTTTAAATTTGAAACTTCTCTTTGGTAAGTAGAATGGTTTCTTAGCATTCCCTCAGAAGTAATAAAATTTAAAATGTAGCAGTAATAACAAATTCAAATTTTTTTAAAAGGGAAACCTTAATTTTTTTCCTAGGTTACAGGTTACTACAGGCTATTTGATTACACAACAGACATGCCCACATTATCTGCTTTGAATACAACCCTGATCCTTCAGAGAAGTTAAAATTTCTTCCAACATGGAATTCTATAAAGAGGTAATGACATTTTCATTGGAGAAGAGTATACATATATATTTTTTTCAAAGTAAATGTTGTCACATTATTTATAATTCCCATATCAGTTTACTGTGGTTTGTTGTTTTTGTTGGTTTTTTTATTATGTTGCAATTATTTTCAAGAGGATAGTAGCAGCTTTTTTTTCTACCCAGAGCTCTAAAAGGCGTAATTTTTCTTTAAGAATTTTGGTCTACATAGACAAATCTTTAATATCAGTTCTGGATTTAGAAAAAAAGCAACAAAATTCTTTTTAAAAGCTTGACTTTGAAAGTTAATTATTCATTTACCTGAAGAGGTACTGGGCTCTTTCTCTCTTTAGGACAAGTCCCATCTTGTTTCTTGTAAGTCACTCATAAAAGAGTCTTTCAGCCAATCTGGGTCAGTCCTTGGTGACGGAATGTTCATGTTCAGAGTGGCTTGTGTGTCCCTCACCTTTCAGGAACACCACAGGTTTTGGGGAGAGTAATTTCTTTTACACTCCTTTGGGCAAGCCTTGGTTTCTTGGAACCCATCATGCCTCCATTGCTCTCTGTAGCAACCACAAAATCAGAGGTGGAAAATTATTTCTATTTCAGTGCTGAAGTTTAATTTTTTTTCTTTTAAATGCATTATTTCAATAGTAATGAAAAAGCCTGGCACTGTGAATAGCTGCCAGTTTTTAATGTCATAAAATGGTCTGCTTTGTAGGCTTTACTGCATCCTAATCTGGACATTCTGCAGTTTTTCTGTTGTGCCCTAGCTCTCCTTTTGTTTCTATAGTATTCATTTTAATTGACCTAATTAAAGAATTGTTGTCTAGATATAATTCTAAATAGAACAGCTTGAGCTTCAAAGTTCAGAGTATATCAGAATTTAGAAGTTTCATAGGTGATGTGAACTTTCTGTGACATTTAACCCCATTTGGCAAAAGTTGTTCTATTTATTTCAGTTAAACTTTATTACTAATGTCATCAAAGCAGAGTGCAAGATCACCTCAGAGTTACTTGAAAGTCAGTTCATATCATTTCAGGAGCTCAAGGGCACAGGTCTTCACATGTTAAAGCAGCTGAAATATATGGTTTTTAGCTAATCATTCCTCTCTCATTGAGTTAAATACAATTTTGTTTCAATGAGCTAGAATAAAACTTTCTTTAGGGCTGTGGCCAGGGAAGTTTGCTACAGTCTGCTCTTTAGGGATCTACTGAATACTGCAGAATACTGAACTCATTGATCATGAATATAGGACATTAAAGGAAAAGTGCTTTTAAGAGGTGTTCTCTGGAGGTGTTAATCTCTGGCTAAAGCAATGATGCACAGTTTCTGAGTGAGATCATTCACAGCACTGTGTTTCCTTCCCAGGCCCATACATGAGAACAAACTGATGACAATGCATCCATAATATTTTTCTATACATCCTTCAGATGTTTGACATAGATAAAAATTAAGAATCTTGGGTATATTTAGCTAACTGTGTACTGGTGGATTTTTATGTTCTAAAGATTTAAACCCATATTTCCAGAGTAGCTTAGAGGAAACTGTAGTGTTATCACCTGGTAATTCATATTTTTTTATCTCTGACAGGGTACAGTTAGTGTTCAGAGTAAAGTAACTAACACCTTTGCAGAGGTGTCATGCCTGCTGAGAGGAACAAAGGCTTGTTTTTTGTTGGAAAGGTGTAAGAGAGAGGTCAGAGTAAAAGAGAAGGACAGGACCTCAGACAAATGACAAGTGTTAAAGTTTCACAGAGAGATGGAAAAAAGTGAGCAAGTACTGCCTATATAGAATAGCAGTTCTTGTTGGTTAGTTTATACAAAAAATAAAATGGGTCAAACTTAAGACAGTATATTTGAGCTGTTCTGTATTTTTTTCTTCTTAAATTTCATGTCTTTTGCGTCCTTTTTTTTTTTTCTTCATAGTACTTGAAATATTTTGGAAGACTGGAGCTTTATAAAGGTGGTTCTCTAAACTTTCTCAACCTTTGTTGTGTTGTGAGTGAGTGCAATGTGTGTAATTCCCTAAATCATCCCTTCAGGATGAAAACTGAGTCCACTTACTTTAATTTTGCTGCCCATTAACTTAAGCTGGAAGACAGGAATTCTAACCTGAAAACAGCATGCATCTCAAACTGGCACAGAAGTCTGTTTTTGCAGATTATGGCTGGTTTAAGAAACCTCTGAACTGTCACGTACCATCTGAATTAATGAGGCCATACAGGTCTAAGGTCTCTAAAAAGGCCTATCTAGATTAGAATTGATTAATCCTGTGGTGGGCTGCAGAATATTATTAGAGTGACAACAGATGTAGGTTTTGTGTAAGCATAATTTCATAAAGATCATCAGCTGTATTCTTTAATTAGTGATGATCACCTATAACTTGACTGTAGTGAAAATTTCTCCAAAACCATTAACACACATTTGTTGAGAAGTAACTTTGTGAAGAGAAATAAAAGTCAAAAAACATTATTTATGAGTAAGAAATTGTGTTCAGAAAAATGCAATGTGGAACACAAATCCCTCCAAATACTTGAATTTCTGACAGAATTCCTATTTCTCTATCATGCATTAATTTCCACCTTCCTATTGAAGTTACTACTTTTTCACTTTTATGAATAAAATTAACTGAAAAATCAAGTAGTGACTGAAAGATAATGTAGCTATCATATAGATATACCTAAAACAAAAACTGCAGGTTTGAACCCCATTTAGCATTGAAGGACTCAAAAATATTCTGATTCAAATTTGACAGCTGTTGTTTCTGTAATCAGTTAATATAAAGCCTGTGATCTGAATACTAATAAGATTTATTTCTTTTTAACATAAACACTGAATGCTAAGCCCAGTGGAGTGCTGAAGACAATGGAATTTTTAAGATATGAATGTGGAAAAAGAATAAAAACAAGCTTAAGGAATCTTTCTGGTGTGTTAAATATCTCCTGCTCTATAATTCTATGGAAATAATTCCATGCAAGAAATCAACCACTTGCTAAAACGCCATCTAAATGGTTTGTCAACTGTTTGCATGATGTTATTGGTATCATTTTAAAAACTATTCTCTAGAAGAACAAGGAACATTATTTTGTTAACAGACCTTCTCATTTTTTTGCTTTGTGATTTTGAATCCCAGCGTATAATCAATTGCACATCACAAAACCCATTAGGTATCTAGCCTTTAATTTCCTACCCTTCAATATTAAATGTTCAAAATAAGTGGTTGTTTTAGGGTGATTATCATGACCATAATGAGGCCTGACACTTGTGACACTTCAGACACGCAACCACCAGCAGCTCCATCACAACAAAGGAGCTCCGAGTGCAACACATTGTAGTGGTGGGGAGAGTTGTGAGTTCACGGCTTTGCACAGCAGATGTGGCTGCACATCTTTGCACCCCTAAACACATGCTCATCCAATCTGACAGTTCAGACAATGGCACAAAAAACCCATCACTGGTGCCTTAACAAAGACTTCATCTCTAAAGAGACAAAGCTGCACGCCGAATGTGTTGCCACTAGTAAATTTTCCAAATGGAAAACAATGTATATTTTATTAATGAAAAATAAATTGAAAACAGGGATGACAGATTCATTAGTGCTTTTTTTTTAAAGCATTTTATGAATGTGTATCCTATCTATTTCTAATATTTACCTTAATATCATCATGCAAATGGTTTTGTTAATTAGTTGTACATGCTTCACACAACAAATGCAATGAAGCTATAGAAAAGGAAGATAGGGGACTCATAAAAAATTCATCAATCAAGTGAAATATGATTTTTGCAGTCTTTAGTGTATAAATAGCATTTTTTTTCTTTAATATTTATTTAGACAAAAAGATAAATATATTAACTAGAGTCTTTAATTCTACCTGGGTAACTGAAAAATTTATTTTTAAAGGAGGAAATAGAAAGCCCAATTTTCTATTCAACTAAACAACAGAGCATTAAAAAAGTGAAGCTAGATACGTGCGTATTTACCATAAGGGAGGGAACTGGGCATTAATGGGCTCTGGAGGCTTATTTGGAGACAGCTGCACTTATCATGAATCAGGAAAGTGAAGTAGCAGTCCTGGTGTGCTGTAGGTCAGTCACAAATGTCGACTTCAGAGAGCTATAAATCTCCAGCATTACTTCAGCTGCTGAATCTCAGAATTCCCTTCTAGCATTTCCTATAATTTAAAGATTATGTAAGGTGTATAGTGAGAGTGTTAGATGAAAATATTAATTTAGATATAAACCCTCTAAATGCTCTAAAGCAGAAGCTTCTGCTGAGCAGAATCATCTTCTGGTACACTTCAAATAGGAATTGCTGCTAGTTTTGCCAACAGTGGGAGGTCATGGATGGCTGCCAAACAAAATAAGGACTTTTTAAATAAAATGCTTTAAGTTTTAGGTAGTCACAGAGTATCTTCCTGTGCCATTTTATCAGTGATATTTACATTTTGATGTATTGTTTCATACTGACAATTCCTTGACAGAAATAATAATTTTGAAATGAGCTGGAGTAAAAAGCAATTAATCACAGTTTACTCCTTCTGGCATGTCCAAATAAGATATTTTGTTGTCACTTCTTAATGTTTTAAAGGTATTATCCAGGCTCACAGATTTTGTATCCCACCGTGAGGCTGCTGGTCTTCAAAATCAGATATTTACATGTTAAAATCTAAAGCTTTTAGGAAAAGCTTTCTTAGCTAACGTTTCTTAGCAAATTTAACATTTTAATTACTGTGAAATAGAAAAGGGAGTCATATTGTTTTTACTTCAGCAGCGTAAGCTGCAGGAACAGACCTTTTAGCTCTTGATAATTGAACCTTATTGTTACGTATGCAGATTTTTTAGTTTCTGCCCTGTTGGTAGAATTTTTGTAAAATATCAGGACAGTGAGGAAAGAATAAAGTTAAAATTGCAGTGGGTTTTTTTGCAAGGTAAAATGAAATAAATTATAAGTGACCTAGTTGTCTGTGATAACTTGAGCTCGACTTACAAAACTCCAAGTTCTGTATTCTAGTTTAAACACCAATTTTCCAGCCTACCGATTATGCAATAGATCTACGGTTCATCAATATGCAGTACACATTAGCTACATAGGCAATATTCATTAGCTGATTTTAGCTGACCAGGTGAATGCTTTAATGAATGAATTAGAGTGTCAGACACTACTGTGTTTCATAAGTTCCTGAATATGAAGTTGATGATGAAACTTTGTTAATTCTGACAATGAAGTATATTATGCCTGAAAAGTTGTCTCTTATTATCTGGAAAATTAATATAGCCCCTTACATGCAAAAGGGTCACAATTCTTGTATCTGAAGTGCTCAGCTAATACAGTCTACTTTTCATTTCATATCACTGTGGACTTTGAGACATATGTATTAACAAATGTTCGTGTATATGCTGCTCAGGATCTCTTTTATCATTCTGATTGAGTAGCATTCAATCTCTGTCAAGTTCAAAAAGTGATCCTCTCATCTTAGTGAAAACTGGACAAGTGCTTAAATGTTTCATATATATATACATAAATATAAATATATATATATATATATATATATATGTGAGCTTTAGGGATCTAAACAGTTGTATAGTTATATTTTCCATTTCAGTATATGAAAGCTTGCTTTATAATTTCAGTTTTCTGTTCTTTTTTTTTAAACTGTTGTCTAAGGGACAACATCTAAGGATGCTGATCTAAGGATGTGCAAATATACTGCATGGTATAGATTATTTTTTCCATTCTTAGTCCACTATAAAGGTTTAACAGCCAAAAAAAACTTTCTATGTTTTATTTTTGTCAGCAAAGTGAACGGTGATATCAAGTGCACCCCCAGCAAGTTTGCTGGTGGCATCCAGCTGTGTGTTGCAGCTGTCACGCTGGAGGGAAGCGATGCCAGCCAGAGGGACTGGACACGCTTGAGACACGGGTCCATGCAAACCTCATGGAGTCCAAGGAAGCAGAGGGCGAGGTCCTACACCTGGGTGGTGGCAATCCCAAACACAGCTGCAGGCTGGGCAGAGAAGTGACTGAGAGCAGCCCTGAGGAGAAAGGCTTGGTGCTGACGGTTGATGAAAACTCACCGTGAGCCGCAGCGCGCTCGCAGCCCAGCGAGCCAAACACGTTCTGGGCATCCAAAGGAGCACGGCCAGCAGGGGAGGAGCTGATTCTGCCCCTCTGCTCTGCCCTTGTGGGACCCCACCTGGAGTGCTGTGCACAGCTCTGCTGTCCCAACAGAAGGACATGGAACTGTTGGGGCAAGTCCAGAGGGCCAAGAAGTTGATAAGAGGAGGAGCACCTCCCCTAAGAAGACAGGTTGAGAAAGCTGGGCTGTTCAGCCT
>WBND01000721.1:204014-220467 GCA_013398595.1 Tychaedon coryphoeus | reverse complement strand
TGGTAATTGATGGGTAAAAAAAAATTGATGGGTAAAAAACCCATCAAACTCCTCAAGAAATGACTTTCCATTTGTTCCACTGCTGATGGGACAATTTGTCTTCTCTTTGCAATGTTACAGAATAACTACCTGCAGCAGAAAAGGTTTCCTCCTCCTCCAAGCTCAGGACCTCATGCTCCAAAAATATGTACTTTATACGTGCTTTGTGCTTGTTCACAATGATAAGAATTTTCTCATGGTGATGAGGGTTTTCTCAATGCTTAGACTGGGAAGGGTAGAATC
This sequence comes from Tychaedon coryphoeus, assembly GCA_013398595.1. Classification (NCBI taxonomy): domain Eukaryota; kingdom Metazoa; phylum Chordata; class Aves; order Passeriformes; family Muscicapidae; genus Tychaedon; species Tychaedon coryphoeus. Next base: position 220,185 of record WBND01000721.1, on the reverse strand, counting down.
TGTGGTTCTTGTCACCCTCAATGTTTCCAAATTTTGTGTGAGGAGCTTCCAGCTACTAGCTTGTGAACCTTGTGGTTAGTTATATCTTCTTGTTTTCCCTTCTAGAATAAAAAGTCAAATACATAGGATGCTTATACTGCCTGAAGGTCATGAGAGAATTGTGACATGATCATTTCTCCAGAGTCACCATAAATGAAATATGCAATTTTTACTTCCCAAAGGCTTCAGATCAGAGAGATGAAAACCTGAAGGATATTACCTTTCTCAACCTGAATTCTATTTTATGCTCTTGCAAGGTAGCAGCCTCCAGAGTCCTGATGACTCCAATAGCTGTTTGTGAGTGAGTGGACTACAATTCCTATCAGTCATTTTGACAGATCTGATCAGCAACTAACTTTATTTAAACACTTTATAATTAAAGTCTGTCCCAATGATTGATAGGTATTGGATCCAGCTCTCTCTGAAATAGTTTAGGTGTTCCTAGTCTCTGGATTTTCCAGGTCTGGATAGTAACAAGAAAGGAACTTATGAATCTAAGAGAAAGACCTTCATGTGGATGATTATTATTTTATTATTGTTTGAGAAAATATAAACAATACTCAATAAAATTCAGAAATTCATACAGAAACACTATTAAAAAGATACTAGGCCTTTCTAGATTTTAAATACATGATGAAGCATTATCAGTACGTTCTCTAATTTCAGACATAACAGAAAGATGGCTTTCACATGGTAAATTGTTCTGCCTATAGCTTTACCTAACTTTTAGAAGGACATACAATTTGGTAAAATATGAACACATTTTATGAAGCAAATTTTGGCAAACCTTACTTTTATGGTGAAGACTAACACCAAGCAATATTCAATTCACAAAATTCAATTTTGTGATTTTAATATTGCTTGATATTAATCTTCGAACTAGTAAAATCACATGCATTTTTACACAAATATGTCATATAGCCTTAGTCAGTGTTTAATAAGTGACAAGCATGTGTGTAGTGTCTTCTTTTGGTTACCATTTATTGGGTGCTGTGTTTCCCGCAGTTCCTATATAGTAATTTAAAGGAAAGGGGAAAAGGACAAAAGAAAGTTCAAATTAAGAATTGTTCTGAAAGTTTCCAACATTGCTAAGTAGTAAGTGAGAATTTTTTAAATACATCACTGTGGAATGTAGATCAAGTGATCATTTTATTTTTCTGACAACTCTCTCGGGTGGAATAAAATCATTACTGGATGTGGATGTAAAATGCTTTTGCAGAAGTACAGAAAGTGATCATTAGCACATTTCTGTTGTACTTATGAAAAAAAAGCAGTTTCATTTCTCACATTAGAAATACCATTTCGCACATACCCAGCACTTACTGTAGGATGCTTCAGAGACTGACCCTTCACTCATATAGCCATGTGAGCACACGCATCCCAAAGAAGAATGTATTTAACTTAATACTTTTGCAGCAAATCCTCATCTCTCTATGCTCCACACCGAGCAACATTGCTTACAACTACAGAGGTGTATGCTGATCTTGCAGGGTAGTTATCACAATCTTTCTTGAACTGCAGCTGCTGAGAGAGGAGAGAGAGGATTAGTTGACATATGGCACTTGAGATCTTTCTATCCTTAAAAAAGGTACAAACAAAAAAGAAATGTCCAAAAGTGATACCTTCCATGAAGTGAAAACTTCCCCACATCCTTTTAACCTATCCTTTATTTTCTTAAGGTCTGTTTTTGACTGGTGAAATTTCCCCTAGAGTTATGAAGGCATTACAGTAAAAAAGAACATGTATAAAAAAATTTGTCATTGCCTTCACCATAGGAGTAAACCATACCTTGGCAAAAGAAACCATCGTGACATTTTAAAATGTAATTAAGACTTTCTGAGGGATTTTTTTAGTGTGTGATTTGCTTTAACTATTACACTAAGTTTTCTTTTTTTTTTTTTTTACTGATACACATGCTATAGCTTCAAAATATAAAGAAGCATAAGCTTATGCCATAAAGGAAAATATATAGGTGTGTAAGCTGTATTAAGATCTTTATTTAGATCCCATGCATGTATATATTAGAGTAAATGTGGTTTAATGAAAACTACCCGATATTATTTCCAAGCCTTAACATTTAGTGATGCAACGTTTGAACATGTATATCATTGCAGAAACTGCTTCCAACACTTCCAATCAACTTTCTGCAGTAGCAGTAACTATCTCCAGTCGTAAACTTCACTTTTCTTCTCTTTTCCATTTGTATTTTCCCTGTTTCTGTTCTATTCATATCAAGTGGCACCAAATTTATGATTTAAAAAAAACCCAGTTCTAAAGGAAATTAAAATAAAAAATTCCATGAAAATATTTCTAACCATCTAAGGTAAAGAATCTGAAACTATGGTTCTAAATTACTGCTGTGTTGTAAATACAAAAAGTAACTGTTGTAGTGCTATTTTTCCTCAGTCACTTCTGGGTGGCAGAGCATGCACAGAACAGCTTCAGGAATGGTACTCGGTAGACTAACGAGCAATTAGTATAAAACATAAATTTAAAAAAATATATAAGGCAAAATAATTAAACCCCCAAAACTCCTAGGTCTTGGAAGCAGAGGTGGCCACTAATAGTTAAAATGGAGTCATAAATAACTATAAATATTTAAACTTTATAATTCGATTTGTTTGTAGAGGTGGCTATTAGCCTGCTTGTGAGATGGTAAATTCCTGCCTAGTACAATGCAGCACAACAGGCAGCTTCAGTGTGCATGCAGACAAAGAGCCCCAGGCAGCCCCACCCTCCCCTATTTTGCTTTCCGAAAACACCCCTTGTTCACAAAGTCCCTTTCAATTATAGTCTTTGTTGGTAATCTTTACTTTTTTCTTTCAAATCTCTCCTTCCTTCAGTCTCAGTCTTCCAGACAACCATCTCACTGGAGACAGCTCAGGGAGGCAGAGAAAGAGAAAATAAAATCTAGCAGATGTCTACCGTGGTGAAAATCACTACCAAATCCAGCCAAAAAAACATCTTGAGGAGGGGGGGGGGGCAAAGAAATCAGATTATTAATGTTCCTTGTTTTGTTGTTATTGTAGTAATAGTGGTGGTAGCAGTTGGTATTATTGTTATTATTATTATTGTTATTATTGTTGCTGTTGTGATGATGATGATGATGGTGATGATGATGCCAACAATGATGATGAAGAATATTATTATTAAATACATTTTGTAATTCTCTTTGCATTATTACCCAAAACTGTCTCCCATCTCTTACTGAGGATGTGGGCTGGTCACGTGCGTTCACAACGACAAGGATGCTGCTTTAATGGGCTCAGTGAATATCTTTCAACTTGTTTCCCTCATTTCCCACTCCAGCATCCCCCCCACCTCATCCACCCCCCTACCCCGCCTGGTGGTAAAAATGTTATTTATTAAGGAATGACACTTTTCCTTCTTAGGCAAAAATGGGACAAATGAGAATCCATTGTGTGATAATGTCCAGAGCTTTTCCTTGGTGATTTTTGTTTTTTCTCTTGTGATTTTTATTTCCTCCCTAGCTTGTGTGGCTTTTTGCTTCTGGGCATGGAGGTTTTTTTGTTTTGGTTTGTTTTTTTTGGTTTTTTTTTTACAAAAGCAGTTATTTTCTTTCATGTCTGCAGTGCACCACAAAGTGTGTTTTGGAGCATATTGCAAAATGTGGCAATCCTGCCTATACACTACAGATTGTAACAAAAGGATAAAGCTGTACAACATTTTCATATAAAGATGTTATTTGAAACTTTCAGCTTTGTAAGTTGGAATATAAAGCGAATAAAATGCAATACGTAAAAAATGCCTTCTTCCCTCTAACCCATGCCACATATCCTCCCTTCTCCCCAATATCATTGCATCAGATTAATTAAAACTAAAATATGAAAACTTTGATCAGGAGGTGGCGGCTGTCACTCCAACATCTGTAACCTGCATTTCTGGAACCGTATTCTTCTTGCGCTCTTTACTCCACTGACAAAGACATGTCATGATCCATCTCAACAACTTTGATAGTATAGACTGACTTCTACAATGTCTTAAAAGTATATATGTATGTGTACGTATTCATTAGAGAACATGTTTCTGTGTTGTCCTTCTCAAATTCCAGCTAAAAAAGATTGGCATATAAATGCTAACATTTAATTAAGAAATATTGCCCCTTTTGTTCATCATTGTTTCTGCACTGAAGAGAGGAAAATAAATGGTAGATAAAAACTTCAAAGGTATCTGCTCCAGACAAGGGACAAAAGTTGGTATAGCTCTAGAGTTTAGTGAAACCTTAAATTTTAGTAAAGTGCTGAAGTCATCTTGTTTCAATAAGTTAAGTCAGCTCAATGTAAAGTAACACAAATGTTGAGAACATTCTCTTTTTTCTTCTTAAAAGCCAAATTTTTGTTTCCTAATTTATGAGATGAAAGGGATCTTTAGGTCTGATTATATATGGTTATATATGTCAAGTTATGTATGGATACATCTTCTATAATTTGACATTTATTTACATTTTCAATGGGTTTACCATGTCCTTATGACACCAAACAGCATTTGACTGAGATAGTGGTGTTTTTCCTAGCCCTTTTTAAAGCAATAATCAAAACAGAGGTGCTTGTTCTTTTCTTCTGCCTTGAAATTTTTGTCACTTATTATTAACAAAAAATGATCATCTAGCCACACAAACCCACATACCCTCCACAAGGAACACCTGTATTCCAGCTCTTTCACACTTTAAAACAAGCCATAAATCCAGTTCTCTGTAAATGAAAAGGTTTCATGGACGACTTAATTTGCTGTGGGAAGCCAAGTTCCCTGTAGCCTGCCCATTTCTCAGCCCCTGACTTTCAGCGTGTCCACCTGCTGAAAACCACGTTTGATTTCTGGACTGGCAAGTTGCCTCTCAGCAACAAAATGGTGACATAGGGGGGAGTGGAAGAACTTCTGTCTCTCTCATCATTAAGGGGGTTGCTCTAAGTTGAGGGAAATGAAAAGTGTGTGATTTAATGTGGAAAATAAAAAACCAAGGAATTCTAAAAAGGCTGAAATGTTTGCCAAGCGGGGCCATTGCAGTTCTTGTGACAAGTGAGATGTCCCTGAGGAATTCACTACAGGCTGAACTGAAAAGGGGATTAAGTCCGTTTAAAGGGAAGAAATGTAACAAAAGGAGCACTTTTATGATGTAGCGGGATAAAATAAGGGACTGCTTTGTGCAGCTGATTGCCAAAGGTCTCCAAGTGAAGCAGCCAGTGCTGCCAGCCCCACTCCCCCTGGAGTGAGCAGCTCCCTCTAAAGCCTGTGCCTACACTGGAATAAGAGCACAGCTCTCATTTAGGAATAAATAAGATATTATTGGTTTGTTTCTATGTACCTTTTTTTTTTAAATTTTCCACACCTACCAAAAAGTGGCCTGTAGGGAGATTATACTCTAGTGAAAGTTGCTGCTAATTAAAACAAGTAATTAGTGTTCCTCCAGGGTTTGCGATTTCACTCACTTTCGCCCGCCAGAGAACATTAGTTTAAAAGCAATCCAATTTCTAGCAATAACAGACCGTAAAAAAGTCACTTAACAAGTATATAAGTGTAGGGTTACAGTTCAGGCTTTGATTTATCTCTCCTGGGCTATTTAGACAGCCCAGCTATTTAGACAGCAAAGCTGGGGGGAAGGAGGATGGGGGAGTTAAACAGTTTTTAATACAGGTTTAGTTTTGTTGGGGTTTTTTGAAAAGTCACATTACTGCATTCAGGTGAGCTTCAGGTGACAGCTTTCCAAGACACACTTAAAACAGAATTGGATTTAAGGCAGTTTTCCAAGAGAACCCTCATTTAGCATTTTGTAAAGAAATCATTTCTTTAGGACCTTTTGTTTCCACTCCTAATTCTGACAAAATGAGAACGTTTTGTTGACTGTGCCTCTCTGGATGAGTAGAGTTTAAAGGTACTGTTGCTTCGTCTAAGTGCAGACAAAAGTGATTATATTTTCTTGCTCAACAAGAAACTTAAAGATATAAGTATAAATTTTCAAACATGTTGATGTATCAATTGACAATTATAATTGTAACACTGCTCCTATATTTGATTAGTTTTCAATGTTCCCATCATCACAAAACATGCGACCGGATCATCTTATTTGTCGTTGAAAGATGTTGGCTTATACTTTATATCAGCTTGATCTAAACACTTCTGGAGTTTCCATTTTTTTGTGCAAGAAATTTTTCTTTTATGCATGGTAGCACCTAAATTGCAAATCTACAACAGGAGTATATATAGGTGATTTTTTTTCCTATAAAAAGAGAGTACAATTCTCTAAAGTTCAACCAATGGACACAGATTTCAGTTTTAGTTTGGGTTACTGCTATTTCTGTTGATAAATGAACCAGAGAAAGAAAAATATGATTTTTGATAAGTTGTAAAAATATTTTACACAGATAAACAGAATAAGATTGCATAGTAGTAACACCAAAATAGCTGTAATTCAACAGTAAACTGCCATTTTAAATGGGATATTTTTTCAATTATATATCAAGAAAAAAGTCTTTAGAGATGAACTGACTTTCTTGTAATCCTAATTTTAAATACACAAAACATATTGGTTTTCATCACAAGCAGAAAAGGTGGAAATATCCACCAGTTTTCTTTTTTCCGTTCTGCGAAAATTTTAATAATTCAGTCTGATAAGATCCATCAGGTTCTGTTTATTTGGATCTTGATAAAATACATCATCATATTGAATAATAACAGATTTAAAGAACAGCTCAGACTTTTCTGAATATCAGGATTTCCTTTTGGATTTTAAGCATCTTAGAATTTGGAGTTTTTCAAACTGATGTTTTCAGTTGACATCTTCTTCTATAAGAATAGGCAGAAAGAACCAACCAAGCTTTTGTTTTTGTTTTGTGTGTGCGTGTTTTGTTTGTTTGCTTTACTGATAAAGATAAGATCAAATCTCCATCCCTTAACAGAGTGTGGGGCATCAATTGGCAGGCATCTGTGTCTCATGAGCACATGGTAAACTCCTTATAGATTAGCACAACACCATAAGGGGGAGTATAACAGCTCTAATTTTATGTAGTAAGCCATATTTCCACCACAATTCCGTTACAATACAAAAGCCAATCTTCAGAAGCATTTTAGGAACAGCAATGGTGTTCATGTTGAATCCAAGAAAAGGAGAACAAATTTTCTCATGCAATCCAGTTTCGGTGCCCAGAGGTCCTTTGTAAATTATTTTAATGGTTATTTGATTCTAATTTAAACATAAATTTGCCTTAAGATCCAACCCTATCTTACATACACTTTCTTTGTGCACTTCTGTTTATTTCAGGTCAAGATTTTTTCTTATGTTGCTTCCATACTTATGGGTTTTTTCTCCTTATGATGCTTTTCAGAATAATTTTCAGTTTATTGACAGTATTGAAGTGAAGAATCTCAACAACATAATACAAAAATCACCTAGTGAAACAACCTAGGAGCATCAAGGCAATAAATGGTTCACTGAAGTCACATTTTATCTATTAATTGAAAATAATAATTTTTCCCTCCCCATAAGTTTAAAAGCCAGCAGTGTTCTTCATTTGTTATCTTTTTTTGTGTAATGATAAGTACTGAATAAAATCAATAATTGTTTATAATACTGTTTAGTGAGGTGTTCAAGAAAATGAAAATAATCTGGCATAATATTGCAGATGATAATGTGCCTACTTATTTCTTACCTCTTAAACTTTCTGCTGTCTTAGAATTCTAATCAGCAAGTGAATAAGCATCACAGTTCTTCTCAGTTGTGTTAGAATATTATCTACAGTATCTTATTGGTCTTCCCAATAGAAAGAAAAATGCAGTAATATAATTTTTCCTAGAAAGAAAATGCAGCAATATAATTACTGCAAAGAATTCTCAAATTAACCTTGCTTTGAAAATGCTGATATTGATACGCCATCTTACTTCTTACTCTTTTTTTTTAATTCATCTTATCAACACATATTCTTGTCATTCTTCTCAGAACTCCTAATCTCAAGATCACATAGCATTGGGGTTCAAGATTTCAACATTGTGCTCTTCATAGAAGAAAGACTAGATACACATGCAAAATGCAGTGTATGAATTGGGCGTCAGTAATACAGATAAATGAGGGATAAGAGATGGATTCCATGTTAAATTGTGGCACAAGTTCTAATGGTTTGTTTTAATTTTTATTTTTTTTAAGTTATACTAGACAAAACAATTACAAAAGAAGGAAGAAACTAGTAGATTAATTTTGTGTGTTAGGAAATGTAATTTCATAATCTTTGCCATGATTTCTGGTGTGTTTTATAAGTCAGGTTGTCAATCTTCAGACACTTTTTCTAAGCAGACAAGTCAAAAAAGGAGGGAGTACTAACATTCATTGTTCTGAAATTGAATGGAAACAGGAGCTGAGTCTTGACAATATTCTTTCTTGTTTTTTCTTCTTTTTTTTTTTTTCCAGAATGTTCATATACAGAAAGACAAGTGCTGACACAAATTTTGAACATCCAATTTATTTCCTCTTAGTCATGATTATAAAAGTCATTTGCAGCCACGGCTCAATATTTGGAGATATGGTAAACTTGGAGAAGCAAAACATTTCAAATACACAAAATCAGAATGTCTACTATCAATAACTCCTTCTGAAAATATGGGCAGAAAATACATGAGAAAAGCTATCAAAATCAGGACCTTTAAGGTCTTAATTTTAAGGATAATAAGATCTTGTAATATACAAGAGCAGCATTATAACCATCTTATATCTTCCAGATTTTGGAGGTTGCTCCAGAATCTTCTAAACTTTCTGCAAGCAGGAAAACAAAAAAAAACTTCATGGTTCCCAGGACATGGGGAAAAGGCAATGGTGGCTACTGTAAAGAGAAAGACATAGATACAGTTTGGGGGAAGATATGTGCTTCTTATGCTGTACTTCAAAACGTATTGTAAAGGATATCTTGCCCCCTGTATGCTCCAAGACTTGAGAGGTTAAATCAGAATGAAGCATCTCTGCTGTTTCATGCCATTTGCTTGTGTTAGTGTGTCTCCTTCATACAGTACAATCTACATTAACCAATGTTATGCCCTCAATGCTATGCTATGTCTGAGGCTGGTTCAAAGCAGAGTTATGCTCATCTGGTTTTACCAAACTGTATCTGCACGTGGAAATCACAAGTAGCTTTGTGTTACTTGCAGGATGCAGGATGATGGGTAATTTTATATTCTGAATGGGCCAGACTGCATCTCGTGTAAACCAGTGTGAATGTAATCAAATTAAAATGCTGCCTGCAGAACATCATCTTGTTCTCTGGAGCAGTCCAAACCAACACTGCACCTGTTAAACTGCTGTTGTAAAAACTTTCCTGGTCAGGAGAATAAAATGTATGGTGTGCAAAATTTTCTCAGGAGGATACTTTTTTATATGTAGGATTAGGTGTCAAAGTCAGAAAAACCATCTCAGTTTATTTCAGTGTAGCATCTAACTTCAAATTTTATAATTATCTACTGTGCAAGGCTGTGCAATATGTACCACTGTTAGATATGAGTGAAAATGATCAAAAATCTTGAAATATATGTGACATAGGAACATAGCAGTGAATGGACACTGTTTTGCTGTCCTTGTGCTATTTTTTCACACTAACAGTAGACCGAGTCTCCTCCTCAGTTAGATGTTAAGCATTTTGGTAATTTTGGGAGTCATTACATAATGGCATTAATTTTCAGGCATAGTTAGAATATATTCGGTTTGTCTCCCATTGTGAAGCCAAGTGAGTATCTTTTTTAATGATAATTGATTTCTAACTATTTTTTGAGAGAAAAAAATCATTAAAATTGCACACAGATTTAGCTAAACATCACAGTTGCCTTTTCTACATTCATTACTTCTTAAATGGAAGACATTTTTATGATTTTTATTATAGTCTTAAAGATCTCCACATTTGCTATATTTATCTTTCACTTTGGGCATGGCTTCCCTTATTTCATCCTAAGTCTAGCAAAAGAAATGTTGAATAATATCATTACTTCTTAGGAGATGGACTGGTTCTGAAAAAGCTCAGGATATTAAAAGCATAGTGAGGATTACTTTTGTTGGTAGCTTCATTACCAAGACTTTCAAAGAATATGGGATACTGTGGAAAAACTTTTAAAAAAACTCCTGTTTCTGCATTTCTACTCTATGCACTTAATCACTTCTTTTCTTAAATTATGAAAAATATTCAGTATTTCTGGACTTTTTTTCCTCTCCAATTTTGACAAATGCCAGGATATTCAATTCCAGGTAAAAGACTTTGTACTCACACTATTACTTCTGCAGCCTCCTACAAGTCCCGCACTTGGCATATGTGAATGACTGAATAAAATTGTGGGTATTTCTTTGCATCATCCAAACTTCAGCTGGCTTCTTCACAGCAAATATAATACGGACAAGTATTAAGAGTAGCTTCCTCCTAGCGTAAGGCAAGCCTGTCCAATATCAGAAAAAATGTCAGATTAGCCTAATGATACTTTAACTCCTGCCCATAAATGAGTTATAGTGCACCTTCTTTAGTTGTCTCTGAGAATCAGAAAGATTAGCTCAAAAATTATCCATTTCAGTCATGGGGAATATTACTTTCGGACTGATTCCATATATTAAGAAAAATCATAGTCAGACTACATATAAAAGTACAACTATCTCATTTAAATAAGTAAAGTCACGATACTTCATCAGTGGCACTCCATAATAAACAGGAAATATCATTGTCTGTGCGTTTTTCAGAGTACCCAGTAAAGTTCTCTTTGAAGAGAAGATGTAAGTTCCAAATATGTAAAGGATACACTTCCATTTTCAGACATGGATCATCTTAGCGTTAGATCCATCAAACAAACAGATGTAAGAAAACTTTCCCTTCTACTGCCTGTGCTACTGATCAGGTCTCAATACTTTTAACAGATGCAAAATACACTTCTTTTAAAATTTGAAGGTAATGTGGAACAAATCTTGAAGGCAATTTCTTCTGTATGTGAGGTTGGAAAACAATTGCTCTGAACTGAGCCTCCACATTTTTGTCAGCCTTATCTACTAACTCTTTAAAGGAATGGGTAACAGAAATGTCAAAATAAATTAAAAAAGGAAGTTCCATTAAACAATTCATATCCATTAATAGAATTTTTTTATAATTGTCTCCAAATTGTAGTATATTTGAGTTAGGAACACAGACAGTAGTATACATATATTTTGCTCCTTAGAAAATTGGGAGCAATGTCAGTTGCATGTAAGAAGTGTAAGAGCTAATTTTGTAGATGCATAGGTTTTCAAATGCTGTATACTTGTTTCTACTTTTGTGAGAGGAAGACTGCATAAAGATACAGAGAAGTTGCCTATCAGGTCTTTTCATCTGAAAATAATAGGCCTAAACTGCACATAACCCACTAAAACTAATAATAAGTCATTTAGTTTTAGAAAACTGAAAATTTTTACTTTTCTTAACAGAGACAGAATAAAGTGCAGAATATTCAGCCACAAGCAGAGGTCATACTCTTTTCATACCATTCCCTTCAATTTACCTAAACCAAAGGCTGAAGGAGGCCAGTAGAGAGTTCAGTAGAGAGTTCATCATCAGTTCATCCCAGTTCTCCTCCATCATCTTCTGCTGGATTTCAGGCACCCTTGCAAAGCAGAAAAAACTATTTTTCTTTTCAATGTTACAAGAAGAAGAGAAGGCAATTATTTGAAAACTGTCCTTTCTACACTACTTATCTGAGGGGGTACAGCTTGAATTTAAAAGTAAAGATTGGAGTCTGGAGAATTTTTTCTCTAAATAGCTGAAGTGTTATGGAAATGTGTAGAAAATGTGGTATCTCTATGCAGTTTATTTTTTCCAGCCATTGCTATGTATGTCAAGGTAGAGAAGGTCTTTTAAAAACAGGCCTACGACCAGAAATTAGATAATGGTGACACCCATTATAGGAGTTAGTTACATAGATGTCTGTGTATTTGTCCTCTAAATAATTTGGCAATCTCTTTGTGGTAAACAACAGAAAACGTGCTGTTAAGGAAATATAAATGGATGCTTTGTGACTCTATAGTATGTAACAGGCCTTGTCAGGCATAAGAAATTGATTGATTGATTGATTGATTGATTGATTTGTACTAGGAAAAAGAGTTTTTATTGATTCTCTGAAGAATTATATGGATGAGAGTCCATATGTCCATAAGAAAAAAAAAAAATTAAAAGAGACAACAAACTGAAAAGGTGAACTTGCAAAGAAAAAACTGTTAAAATGATAGCACTGTTTGCTGCTGAGAGTACATAGGTTAAGGAAAATTGGATAGCCTTGGTGCTTATGTGTATTGGTTTCATCTGCATTTACTTGCTATGAATATTAAACAAGAAGAAAAATATATCACAATATTATTGCTGCTCAATATATCTAAGAATGAAAAACACCCAGAAAAATTATCAGCTAGTAACTCAGGCAGGGTGGGAGTTTGTGTGTATGCCCCACCAAGAAGGTCTGTCAATCAATTTGCTTAGTAGTCAGTTCTACTTTTACTGCTGTCTCTTTCATATTGTACTGATGGAAGTGTCCAGTTCAAGGTCTCTGAGCCACTGCCCAAATCCCTCTAAGAGTTTGATCCATGATATCCAAGAGATCAGCTTTCATTCCCTGACCTTTTGTGGCAGCAGTTCAGTGCAATTGTTGACTAACAGGAGGGATGCTTAGTTACCCACTTCACAGGCTCAGCCTTGACTATGGAATTAACTCCCACAAGAAACAAGAAAGAACACAAAACTGACCACAGAGTTAGACTCCCAAGAAATTGTCTCCCAAGAAATAATTCCTTCCCATACATATATAACAAACAAGCACATGCGCATCTTGCCAAATGATACAAACAAGCAGAAAACCTATCAGCAAATTAAACTCTTTCCCTTACAATCTCCAAGGAAGGAAATAAAGAAATAAAAGTATTAAGAAATTGCTTTTGCTATGTAGTCTTAATTTTTTTAAAAAAAGCAGTAGAAGATAGATGGATATATAGTAATGAAGCAATATGCTAAGTATAATTTAAATAGGTAGGGAGTTCAAAGAACATGAGCATTCTGTCCCATCGCTGTCACAAACAAGCCAGAAATACTTTTGATTTAATTGAAATTACAACAGGATGTTTCATTCCTGATTTTACCACAATATAATGCAGTTCTATAAGCTACACTTGAGAAATTATTTCTGTGTACCAAATGAACCTTTATACTAATTTCAGATACAGCAGGTTTCACATTTTCTACAGCCCTATAAAGGTTATAGATAGATATCTGTATCACATATTAATTCCAGTTGTTAAAGGAAAACATAGTTTAAGACAACTGAAGCTTATCCAAATATTTAGCAAGTTTTGCTCGTTGAAACACAAGAGTGTTGTTCAATCACACGTAATTTCTTTGGGTAATGATTTAATGAACTTGAGAAGTTCAAGCATTCTCCAAGTAGATCAAAGTCACAGAAGCAGCATAGAAAACTAAGTTCTAATCCATATTCAGTGTCTACATTGTTTCAGTGATGACCTTCTGCAGGATCCCTAGCAAACACAGTAAATTGTTAATTGAAGAATTGTTTTAATCTTGTGTTAAGACTTATAGCTGCAACCTTATTATTATCTGTAGTGTTAGGGATTTGTTTTGTTGTGTTTTTCTTTTTAATTCAGAAGTGCTTTAAATTGCCAGCTTAAACACATTTAAGGCATAATACCCTTCAAGAGAAATGTGATTGATTAAAAAGATATTATATGCATTTTTATAAGTAATTCCTTATCAGTTCTATTGTTATCTCCTTTTTTAATATTTTAAAGAATTTTCTTTGACCAGAAAAATGATAGACAAAATTTCTTTTTCCTTCTTTGTTTTTAACCTTCCTCTTACTCATTTTATCTCTACATTACCAGTCATTACTATTTTTACTACATACTTTGAAGTCCATGCCATCTTTAATTCTTAGATGTCTGAAACAATGTTTGTATCTCTTTATTGTGACTTTTACTGTTGAAGAAACCAGATTTCAGGAGGAAATACTCTGATAAAGTGCTGTGTCTGTTACTCTGCTCTGACTCCTCTGTGAAGGGAATTTTTTCTGATGGGTAGAATATCTGTGTAATGGGTAGAATATCTATTTGAGAGAATATCCTCTTCAAACAGCAACTGATTTCTTGTCAGAGGAGCAATTTAGAAACTGGTTAAGATGCTGAGTTATAGTTTGAGCCCTATTTATATACTGCCTTTGGTTGTGTTTCTCATTTGACTTATCTCTTTGGTCTGTGGATCAGGCCAGCCCTGTTGCAATGCAGATGATCATCTGCCCATTTTTGGGAATATCAGCCAATATAATACCAGACAATCTCCTCAGCACCAAAGGCATGTTATTCTCTGGGATGTTCACCAGAGGACAGAAGGACAGAAGGATGGGTACTCTAACTGTAGCACTGAGGAACTGAGGTGTGTATTATTTTGCATGCAATATTAAGTGGTCTATGCATAAGGAAGACATCAGACTTTCCTTTATGGATGATTTAATGCCTCATTAGTCAATTCTCATTTCATTTTAGTTCACCTTCCAACAGTGTCCTGCACACAGAATAAATGGTGTTAAAAATAATCCTTCATATTTTCATACTAGCCCCTCTCTTTCTTCCAAACTAATCAATCCACTCCCCTACCTTTGCACTTATACAACTTATTTCTATAGTACTTTAGAAATTGCACTTTTGTAAAGAGATTGCCCTAAGATGAATTTCTATAGTTCTGTCCACTTCAGCTAGAAATTCCTCAGCGCAGATGTAATCCACACATACTTGCAGATCACAGATCTAACCAGTCTAAATATTCTGATTGCAGAGCTCTGCTGCACAGTAGCAAAATGAACAACCTTAAGAAGCTTGCAAAATTTGCAGTTCTATTTTCCGAAACATTTTTTTGTTGTCGTAAGTACCCCCAAATTTGCTAATGTGTATACCTCACAGAAAGACTCAGAGGGCAGAATTGTCCATTGCATGAGGGAGTTAAAGTTTTCAATGTGACTTGGAATGAAAAATCCAGATATTGAAATTGTTCATGGAAGAATATAGTGAGAAAAAAATACTAAATCCATTAAAGTGGCTGATTTGGTTCAGATGAATTTTACATTTTTACTTCAAATTTTCCAGGCTGCAAATATTTAATATTGAGGGGGGAAAAAAGAAGAAAAGCCATGTTGAAAAGGCAAAAGTTAAACAGGTCATTCAGATGTTATCAAACACAGCATGATTTCTGTTTTTCTTCTGAAAAAAGTTTGCCCCAATGAGCATAGTTTTCAAAAGCATTTTTTTTCCAAGAGAGTCATTAGAACAATGGAACACGCTCCATCAGAATTTTACTTGGAGATCCTTTCATTTATGTGTTTATATCTAAAATAAAACCAGTAGGTTTTTAGCTGACATCTGTTTAACTTTTTCTTATTTCTGTGCAGTTAAACAATGGCTGCTACAAGAGAAATATTGCATATATAAATCACAGGTAGATACAAGTTAAGAAAAATTATCCAGGCTAATAAAGTCCTAAATATTTTCTGTCACACATTATCATTTGATAATGCTTTGAATTTTTAATAATATTTGGTGAAGAGTTTGTTTTGTTTGGGGGTTTTTTATGTTCTGTATTTGCAAAGAGGGAATCAAAGGCCGGGGCTGCTTTTACATTTTGCTTTAATAAAACACCATGCATTTAAAGTCAAATCAAATCA
Source organism: Tychaedon coryphoeus (assembly GCA_013398595.1). NCBI lineage: Eukaryota > Metazoa > Chordata > Aves > Passeriformes > Muscicapidae > Tychaedon > Tychaedon coryphoeus. The sequence goes on along the minus strand of WBND01000721.1, from coordinate 204,438 downwards.
GATTTACAGATGATATGCTGGCGTACTTGCATTTGAAAAGTAGGGTTTATTTTTTTCAGTGTTTCACAGTACAATGAATTCTGGGTTGTGTCTAGATGCGGTTCCAAGGTTGTGTTTAACAAAGCCATAGAACTTTTAAACTTTCAGGTTTCCAGATTTTGATTATTATAACTAAATGATTTTCATTTAGATTTTGTTTCATGAATGAAACGATCCAAATCCTTAATATGTGTGCATGTATGAATATGTTGACCCTCAAGAAAGGATGTATTTTGCAAATCACTAGCAATAAGGAAAGAGATAGGTGAGAAACTCTTCCCCATATTTCATTAGAAAGGAGAGCTTAGATGAAGATTTCTATCACCTGATTTTCGGTTATTAACTCACTCACCTATGAACAAATAGATGCTTTCCAGAGATAATA
>WBND01000721.1:150614-180256 GCA_013398595.1 Tychaedon coryphoeus | reverse complement strand
TTTAATGATATCTCTTCAAATCTTATTCTAGGTATTCCTACCAGCACCTCAGTCCCAGCCACTCAATGCATTTTCTGTTTTCAATACAAACATGAGTGATGTTTGCCAAAGGTAAGACATGAAGTGTTGAACTAAGAGGTAAAAGACACTGCTGTAGTGGGATAAGGGGTAAATTTTAACTCCACATTGAAAATGTGCCTCTTAAAGGTGAAGTACTCTAACAAAAATATAATGAGTTAATGCAATGCAGAGCCTTAATGAAGAGTTTAAATGATTTGTAACAACTTTGTAGGTGATCACCTAAGAGAAGACTACATAACTTTGGGAAGCTGCAGGAGGTAATACTGATCATAGGAAGAAAAGTATGGTCGGTTTAATGCAAGCATGGAGCAAGCACTATTCCCAAGTAATTCCCAAAAATAAAGCTGCTGTGCTTGGCTCCTCTGTGCAAAATTCATTACTGAAGACATCATCACAGCTCTGAAGAATTTGAAGTCATTCTTCAGAGGGACTGCAGAAAACCTAAAGTCGCAGCCAGCAGTAACTCCTACTAGGCAACCAACATGCAGAGATTGGCCAGCCTTTTCCTGGCCTTGTTCCACTCATGGAAGGCTTGGGAAGTGCACACCAACTCTTGTAAAAGGTAGTGGTCTCGGCACAGATTTTCAAGTAAATGGAGGGCTGGATTGGAGAGAGGTTGTATTCTCTTTTTCCTTCCACTGAGTCATTCTGTGTATGGCAGGGATTTGGTTTCTCTACAGAGTAGAGGTTTCTCAACTTTCTGCACCTTTCCCAGCAAATTTCACTCCTCCTTAGAGCAGTTTTGTTGGTTTGGGGTTTGTTTTTTGGGCTTTTTTGGTTGGCTGGTTTGCAGATTGGTTGGTTGGGGCTTTTTTCTGTCACTATCAGGTTAATTTGGCTTGTCTTACTGATTCTAAAATAGATCTCAAGGATGGCTTCTAACACCTCCTGAATATACATCTGTGCATGTTTTGAAGCAATTTCCTTGACTGAGATCTGATCAGATTTCTGATTGTCTCTTTGCTATGCTTCTACCTCCTCACTAGGTTTGGAGAGGGGAGGGCAACCTTGCTGCCCTGCCATGATGCATCTCCTGCATCAGTTTATGAACTGTTGTCCTCTTAATGAAACCATTACTGCTGGAGTTAAACAGACTAATTTTCACTGAAGTCTTGTAGTTTGTTTTACCTACAAGCAATGGGCTGGATGACTCTTCCCACAACATCTTGCTGTACTCAACTGTAGTGAAATGCAATATTCCCTCTGCCTTATTATCTTGAATATCCTTCCCTTTTCACTGTGCTGTTCTTTATGACACAGAGTAGCCTGAGCCATCTGTCATATAGACAAAATTTGAACCATCTCTTGTATAAACAGATTTCCAGTGTTTTGAATTTCATTTTACAACTGATGAGAAATCTTTTTTGTTCACAAGGATAATTTTAAGAGGGTTGCTATATTCTGCCAAAGAGTTTCCAGTGTGCATTTGTATTGCACTTCAGGGGTCAGAACTTGCAGCACAACCACTGTTTTGAAATCACACTGGCAATACCTGTCTTTACATAAAGCATTGGAAGGATATTTCTGGTTCTTTACTTTGAATTATTTGATAGCAACGTATCTTTCGAGAATGTGACACTTTTACACAGAAGAAATGTGCAAAATCCCCCACAAGGCTAGAAGTATCAAAATAGGCCAAAGATATCTCTTTTCTCTTTGCCTCTGGCTAGCCCTCAAGTATGTTACTTTTGACTACTAGTTCTTCATCTTTACAGGGTTCCTATATCACTTTCCAAATTTGCTAGAAAAATGAAAAAAAAAAATCTGTAATGTGCACTTACACTCTGTATCATGATCCACGTTAGTCTCTACTATGGTAAATATGACAAGCAGTTTTACTGCCATGTTTCAGCATGCGACTTAAATTAAAATTGTATTTCCTTTTTCCTAATATGAATGTTTGTTTTTTAATGGTTGGTCTAGTCACATATTTTGAGGAATGTTTTCTAGAGTTCTGTACTCAGCAATGGAAGTGTTTTAAATTATTTGCTTCAGATGCTCTGATAAAAGCTTTCGTGCTGAAACATATACATATTTTCTAACACAGTCTTCTTTGTTTCACCACATGCAGAGCACTAAATGCAAACTACTTGTTCCATCCCAGAAAATGAATAATTTCTACAAGAAGAGGAACATCCAGAGATGTATTCAAGGTATATTACAGGGTGTGGAAAGAAACCTGGTTTATGATGACCCAGGTAAAAGAAAAGTGTCTTCAGGTCTTTTACTTTAAACTCTATTGTAGATGGGTTCCTTTAAATTCCACCTGAGCTATCTGGATGGTCTTTCATATAATTATTATGTCAAACATTACTGATACTTTAAATTAACAAGATTTGCTACAGATATGGATTATATTGACAGGATAAAAATGTTTATGAACATTTTACAGGAAGAAAATCTCCCTAAAGAAATACTTTCCCAGACTCCTTTAGTTTCCAAGTTGAGTGCAGACTGGGAGAAGGTTTTAAAGTGAGTCATTACTCTGAAATAAATTTGCTAAGTATCTTCTACTAAATCCATAAAAAATCATCCTTTGAGGAAGTCTGATTGTTATTTCAGCTTTGAGCATAATTACTCAGTCTTCTTTGTTGTTTTAGTATGCCATACACCTCTCTTCTCCACTGAAATTACTATGAACATACAACAAAAGAATTTTCTGCAAAATTTTCTGCTGATTACTTCTCAATGGTGGTCACTCTGTATTTCATAAAATAGTTGTTATAACAAAGTGTTTCCCTGGTTTTCTTGCAGATACTAAGTGAATTAAAAGACATGACTGGAAATAGGGTCATCTCAGTAATTTTTGAAATAAGTACCCTAGAGCCTCACGAAGATTTCTCAGGACTTTTTTTTTTTCTTCCCTTTTTTATTATTTATCCTCTGGTTTGCCCTCTTTATAAACTTTAAGTCTGTTTTAAATTTATTCTGAAGTCCCTGGATTAGGTTTAATGATTTTTAAAGATTTTATTTCATTTTAAAAGTGTCTGTTGTCTTTTTTTTTTTTTTTCTGTTTCTTCAAATGCCCCACACTGTCGTGCAGCTAAATGTTTTTTAACATTTGGCTATTTATTTATCAGAAGTTCTCCTAGTCAGAAGGATAATTTACAAGGAAACTGTAAAGGAATTACAGCTGGAAGGTAAGTAAAGTGAAAAACAGTGTGAAAGAGAAGACCAACCTTTTTTATAAAATGTAATACCAAAATTATCCAACTCTTCCAATTTTGTTCAAACAATTTTCTCTGCAAGAGGTGTTTAGTCCCCACCTCAATATTCAGTTCTAATATTCTCATTTTCACAATATCTTGCAGAAATTATGATATTAAAGAAATTGAAAATTGTGAGCCAACCCTCCACCCACTTAGGGCACTGTCTGAGAACAATCAAAAAATAGTAATAAACTTGGCAGTTTTCTTCCATCATTCAAGAGCCAAAAAGAGGTTGCTGCAAAACCATATTTTACTTAATTTTTAATTAATTAACAATTATTTATTTAAAGAATTAGCATATTTTTATGTTTCCTTTGTTGTTTCTACAAGTTTAATAAAACAAAATATATTAGTAAGTAATACACACCCTTGCCATTCAACTGATATTCTTTCAACACTGCAGCACAGACTTGCTATTGAACTCATGGCCTTGCAGTTATTCTAAGCCTGCAAATAAGTGAGTTTGCCTAAAATCTACTACTTCTGCAGAGAGAGAAACATTTAATAGAAGCATAAGCCCCATTCAGGGTATACAGAAAACCCATAACAGCAAAAATGAATGAAATAAAGTTCCATGGAATCAGTACTTTGGTCCTATTTGGATCACCCCATTGGAACTGCAAAAAAGCTCTGCTTTTGATTCAAGCCCATCTTTCCTAGCATTTTGTACAGACAGATAATTCTGTCCTTTGCTCTGGGTTTTTAATCCTATTTTTTCCTTTTTTCTCTGTACTTTGAGGTAATGCCCTCTGTGTTTCATGATGCTGTTTTGAAAATATGCTATTTATGGAGAAATAGGAACTGGAGTTCAGGCCTGATACTGTTCCTCCTCAAGGTAGCAACACTTCTGCAAACACTGAGTGGCTTTCTGCACTGTTGCCATTTCATATGTTGATGGATATATAAGCTTCTTACTTGAAGGATAAATACAGTTTATTTTATTTTACAGCCATCCACCTCTTTACCTGGGTTTTACCATTTCTATAAGGTAAATTTTGGACCAATCCTGCAAGGAAGTCATCATGGTGTTAGTGTGATCATCTTTCTAACTAAACAGCCTGATTTCTGTAGGTGCTAAAACCAGTTTGGAATACTGACAAAATCATAAAGCTCTGGGCAACTTTGCAACTGCATTTTGCAGGACAAGACAGTTTAAGAGAAGGTCCCAATTCACACACATTGCACATTAACAAGTACAAGGCTAGGCTGACAAATGTTGAAATGGAACTTACAAAGGCAAAAAAAGTTCTTACTGTATCTATGGTTTTATGTTCTTGAACGAATAGTGAACAAACCACACCAGAACTTCATTGGTATCACCTACTCAAGCTGACTCAGCTACTCCAAGAACTGCTCAGCTCCATTATGCAGTTCCCTGTTGGCCTATTGAGCAAAGAGCAGTATTATAGGTGAGAAAACATTGAAGAGCTCCAGTTATGAACTACTGTGTTTGATTGTTCCTCATGGTTTTCTTTTTAATCTGCTTTTTTCCTTAGGGTTTATTTTCCCCCAGAACTTTTCCAAGAAAATTATTATCTACATTTCTTTGGAGAGATTTTTATTTGTGTCAAACAATTTTCAGAGATTCTTTAAAAAAGAAAAAATCAAACTATGCTAACAGATACAGGCATTGTGCAATTTTTGTAGACATGTGTTGTCTTTAATCAGTGCTTTTATATTCATCAGAAATAAAAATATGTTTACGATGCTGGGGGAATTAAAGCTCTGAAGAGATTGTTTTAGTTCTCTTTGTTTATGATGATTTGTTAGCTCTTGACTGTAGAAATAATTTTGTTGTTTACATTAATCTATGGTGGCAGTATTAACTTCACATCATACATAAATATAATTATTGATCATTACCAGCTGTAATTCAGTGTTAGAATTACAGATTTACATAATTGTGCTATTAGGTGTAAACTTGAACTTCATATCTGGGGTCACAAATAACTGGAGGCAGTAGAAACAGAAAATTCTGATTATATGTCATTTATATTTTAATATATGCTGTTGCAATTTTTATCAGTGTTAATGTAAATATTTTTATGTACTACACAGCAATGAGATGCTAATGGCTAGAAATTACAGCAATATTGATCTAGCTAATAAAATGGAATGCATAAGTAACAGAAGATATTTATTGTCTCTTCCAAAAACTACTATACATCCTCTGCCCAAGGAAAATTTCCTCCGTCGAAGATTGAGATGGCATTCTGGAAATGGTGTAAAGTTCTCCTCAAAAATCAATCACAGGTTATCTTGTTTCTTCTGCCTGCAGCTTTTTCACTGATAAAGCTTTTCAGAGAGAAACAAGTTATATAAAGGGACTCACTTCTGTAATACATTCTCTTCTTCTCATGTAATAGGACATGCACATAAAAAGATACTCCAGAAAAAAACAGTCAGTTACAGTTGGCCTTCTCCAAAAACTCCTCTGCAGGCATTAGGGGAATGTGCATGCACAGTCAGTCTTACTGATTGCCTCAAGCAAAACCTGCGAACTCGATTATGAACCTGTGAACTGCTGCTCTTGGGCACACTGCAGTAAGAGGTCTTGCAAGATACAGATCTTCATCTGGACTTATCAGGTATGGCCAACATAAAACCACGCACTGAAAACAGCTGGACTGATGCATATTACAAGAAGAATGATCTAGATAAGGAGAAAAGATGGCTTAAAGTAAAGATTTGTGTAAGATTTTATATCATACAGAGCTTCCCAAATTTCATCCTTTGTGAAACAAACACACAAGAATTTCAGTATTCCAAGCAACACAAACAAGTGCTGTTCATCCACAGGAAGTTGTTAACTTCTCATTTCCTGTGCTTATGCAAAACAATAGCTCAGTGTGAAAAGTGACACAAAACTTAAGCCATAGAAAAGCAGCATTAAACTTTAAAAATCAGCTAAATTGAAATTAGTATTAAGAGAAAAACTGAAAATTAAAAATAGTTTATATAAAAATATATTTATATAAAGCAGATATTTAATTCAGAAACTGCTTAAAGGAGGCCTAATTTTTTCCTGCGTTAGGTCTACCACTCTGCATCCAGCAGAATTCTTACCCTTGTGATAGTAGGAGACATTATTTTTGCTAATTTTTTCAGGGTTGGTTTTGTTGGTTTTTGTTGTTTTGTTGTTTTTTGTTTTTGTTTTGTTTTGGTTTTGTTGTTGGTTGGTTGGTTTTTTGGTTTTTGCTACATAATATATGAATCCACTCAATGTGATAATATTATAAGTAAACTTGAAGAAATAATGCTTTCTCTTGGTTAGTTAAGGAATTTTATTAGAAAACTGAAAAAATATTCCCACTAAACAGAACAGTTCTATTTCATAACATATTTTTCTCCCTTCTTATTCTGTAACTACCTTTTTTCCCTCCTAAAATTTAAAGAGAAGAATTTAAATATATTTTAAAATATCATTTTATGTTTTACAGCCTGAAAAGAGATAGCAAAACAGAAAAGAAAAGCCTTCAAGAGGATTTAAGAATTTTAAATATTTCTTTACTCACATGAATTCCATAATTTCTGAATCAAAAGTTTAGAGAATTGTTTTGAGTATTATTTTGAAGCTTCTTTTTTTTTGTTGCTTTCCAAATGATTATTATTCTACAGTTGAGTTCATAATGCCACCTGGTATCAGGAAAACTGTGAGAATTCATAATGTTGGAAAATTTCCTTTATTTCTTTGAGTGAATTACAAATCAAAAAGGAAAAATAATTGTTTAGTTATCTGGTTCAGGCTAGGTGGTCGTTGCATTAATCACAACATGGATGAATTTGGTTAGATCACATGGCATTTATATCCTGAAGATTACAAAACTGCAGCCTGCAGAAATGCAGTCCCCAAGTAGTTGAGACTACATTTATCCACAGACCATAGAAAAGTTACTTCAAAGCAGCAACAGGTTTTGTGCAGGAATCTGAGAAAATTTTACCAGCTACTGGAGCTTGAGAAATAGGAAAACTAACTAAAGTGAACTGCAATAAACTTGTAGGCATACCTGTTGCTAATACAAAATATATACAGTTTTAAGGTGCCCTGATTTGAGAGAACAGAAGAGTTTTCTTGCAAAACTGCAGCAGTGCTCTGAACTGTCAGACACTGACTTCACAGAGAAGGCAGCACATAATTTGGAATTTATACAAGTAAATTAAAACCATATTACTTTTTTTTTCCAAAATCTCTTTTGTTTTCTCCTCATTAGTTTTGCCTTCCACTTCAATCTTATGGATATTACTTCAATCACAAGAGGCTGGATCATTGGCTGTACTATATTTGTGTTTAGTACATCTGGAAATAATGAGTTTGCAAAAGAGGCTTTCATTTCTATCAGCTCACCATTGCTCCACCCTGAGTGAGCCTAGTCATGAGTGAGTCATTAAGTTCATGTCAGGGTTCAGAATCTACAGGCTAGCCACAAATCTGAGTTTTGTAGCCTTAGTATACTCCCGGGAAAGTACTTTCTGATCAGGGTCATGCACTGGGATATGACTCAGGCCCCTTGGTAGTTTGATCTCAGCCCAAATGTGGGTCATGAATTTGCATGAAAAGTCTTCACTAGGTTTGTCCATATTTATGGGTCCCACCAACTAGACTTTTGTTCAACTGCTATGTCTTTAGTGAGGAGAAACACTTGCTGGTGCCAAAGAATGAGTTTCCAACTAGAATGAATGATGGAAATACAGGCAAACAATTTATGTGATACATCTTTGCATAGAACTTTGTGTCCTGTGCAAACAAACAGGGTTAATTTGTGCAATAAGCCAGAAAGGGCCATGACGGGGACCTAGAGGTTATTTCCCCAGAGGGGCCAGGGGAAGGAACTCTTCTGGGGATAAGGGGTTTGTTCTGGGTCAGTGTAGTGTGGTGGAGGGAGCAGTTGGGTGGTGGCATTTCTGTGTGAATCATTCACTTCTTTCTTGTGCCCTCTGTCAGTATTGCTGTTGCACTGTTTCCTTATCTCATTGCTGTTTCCAGCACACTGCTCTTGTCTCAACCCATGATCTTTGTCTTTTGAGCCCCCAGTTCTCCTCTCCAGCCCAAGCAGGGCAGAGGGAGAGGGAGGCTGGGAGAAAGAGAGCAGTGCATGGACTCAGCAGGAGCACTAAATTGGAGTACCTTTCCTAAACCACGACACTATGCTATATGACACTTGGGGATGTAGTTTAGTGGTGAGTATGGTGGTGCTGGCTTAAGAGCTGGCTTGATGATATTTGAGGCCTTTTGCAAACTCAATAATTCTATTAATTCCCTTTACAATAATAATACCTGTTTAAAATACTGACTAATGTACCAAATCCCGTCTACTTGTTCAGAAGCAGTCTCCTTGAAAATGTAGTTACTTTAAAAAGAAAAAAATCAAAGCTTTTCCAAAGCAGGTTCCCTCCTTTTATTTTTCCTCCAAACCAAAATGTTATAGATACTGCTGAGGTTTAATTTTAAAACAAAATTAAAATATTGAATTGAAAATATTTTCTGGTTTTGTCTTTTTAGAAGTGAAGAAAGAATGGTCAATCTAAAAGAGAGAAGGAAAAAATACTCCCTGACATTTTTTCAGAGCAGAGGGAACAATACCTCACAAGTGGTTTTGTGGGGTATTTTCAACCCGGTTTTTAGTGTGGCTATATGGCTGGTTTTTTTCACCTAGGATGTATGAAAATGTTTGACGTGTAAGAGGAGTGAACAGCGCTCCATTTGTGATGTCTTTCAACCACTGGTTGCCCTTTTGCATAGAAGGCATTAATGAGAGTCCAGTATTGTCTGCTGTCAGGTGACACAGTGGGGTGCCCTATCTCCCCCCAACCTGCATCAAAGACTGATCTCTTGCTCCCTGGGGACTTCCTACTCTCTTCGCTTGCTCCATCTCTTCTTCTCCCTCAATGCATCTTTCTACACGTTTTTTTTGTATGTCCTTCATCTTTACAGGGAAAAGGCAGCAATAATTTACCCAATCTCTTTTCACTTTCAGAGGTACTATGCCCAACTGTTTTGTCCAATGCTTTTCCAGCAAGAAGGAACATTAAGGGGATGACATTTATGAAGAAATTTGTGATTATGGCTTTGGGCTTTTCTCTGGGTCATTTTACATAGTAATGTATAATATGATGCAGAAATTCAGTTTTAGACGTAGCACAATGAAGTTTTACAAAACTTAAAAATAATTAGATGCAAAACTGAAATTAGAGTAAAGAAAAAAAATAGCAGGATGGAAAAACTGCATAATAACTCACTATAGTTAAAAAAAAAAAAAGTCAAACAAAATGGATATTTCCTTCCTCTGTTTTTCTGTACAGTTTGTCCAGACTCTACAACTTTTTGTGGAGCAGTAGGTTCTGACTCAAACTGTGCTTAACCCAGAATACTTTTTTTTTTTTTTTGCAGCAAATGGCGATCAGTCTAGTCAGTTCTAACTTGATGCAAATAACTTGCAAGACCTATTACCAGTTGGACCAGTCTCTACATGCAGTCACTTAGATCAGGTTTTCCAAAACCAAATACTGAGTATGTTTGTTAGGAGTAAAGAGTTAAAACGGGAAGAATGGCAAGGAGAGTGTTAAGAATGCTCAAGCAACCTTGCAGCTGAGAATACCAAGACCTGGAGAATAGAAGTGTGGGAAATCATATATTATGCCTACTGCTTTTTATCCTCTGTCTGCTTTGAGAAGTAGAATTCCTGCGTAGAAGTAATATAGGTGTTTACAGAGACTTGGTGGCATTCTTACAGACAGGCCTGAGCTTCCTTCTTTAGAGAGACCAGAAAAGCACAGAGGAAAATCACAATGTGGTGGTAAACTACACATGCCTAGGCCTTTGATAAACAGGTGCCAACAACAGGCCTTGAGCCCTGCCTAGGATTGGACTGAGCCTGATGGTGCCTATGTCCTTGTTTTGTGTCTCTCTGCAGCCCAGTGCTGTTTCAGGATCCTCCAGTCAGCAAGGTAATGAAATAAATTTATTCTTTGGACTTCAGCTGTGTTTTTTTCATTGTGTATTGTCATACACTGTGTGCTGATTCACACAATGTTTAAGGGGAAGAAGAGTATACAACAAGAAAGAATTTTAAGTAGGACAGGTAGTCCATGCACAAGGACTGAAGAGGTCTGTCTTTCTCCTGTTTAGACACCTATCACCATAGTCTTTGAGTCTCTCCCTAACAACAAGGGGTTTTCATCCAGTTCAGAGTCCTTTGTTTCAGCATCCCTGTAGGCCCCTCAAGGATACAAATTGTAACCACATCCCTCTGAAGGCAGTCCACACAGTAGCATCCTATGGGATGAGCAATAAACTGGAAAGAAGTAACGCTGGAATTGCTCCATTAGACCTTAGTGAATGAAGCTGTACTTAGTTATTGTTATACTAAGTTATTGCTCAATTTCTAGTCCACCGATGGGCTGTGCTTCCCCTCTTGGAGTTATCTACAAGCCAGTATTAAGCAAACAACAGAAAATCAAATGGATGGAATATATAATAAGCACAAATATTACAAATATTCTAAATACACTGCAAGATGTAAACTTACAGTGAACTGAGGCATCTGCTTGCCAGTTGCCTATACTGTCTCAGATCTATGACTTTTAGATAACTTATCTGGGATAACTTCAGAAATACCAATGCAATAGTTATTGCCAGACACCTAGTTCTGTGTGATATATGATGTCAGATATATTAATCTTTCAATAGTTTCATCCAATAGATTCACAGGTCTGTATTTGGAAAATTATTTAACAAACTCTAATGAGGGGAAATTAAAATTAAGGATAATGAAAATAAGGATAATAAAAATTTTTAGACGTGCTTCACACTCTTAATAGTTTGTCTGCACAAGGAGAATCTTACTTGCTTATGAACTGATTGTATGATGTAGCTTAAGCCATCTCGGGGAACACAAATTGAAACCTTCAAGAGCAAATTTTTCACCAAAATAAGAGTCTAAACATGGATTTATATTGTATATGTATTTGCATTAGTTCTTACTTGAAAGCGCTTTCCTGTGCAGACAAGACTTTTCTGAAAAAGTTTTAAATTTAAACTTTTGTCATATTCAATAAAATATAGTCTTTTCCTTTATAACAAAGACAGTGTAGAAATGCAAATTATTATTCCAGGTTTTCTGTTTTATGTACCATTTCAGAGTTTTAGGGCAACATGTTGACTGCTCTTCCTTTTAGTCAATTGAGTAACACAGCAAAGCAGATAGCATTAAAATCTTCCAATGATTTTCTAAAAATAAAGTAAGAAAAACAAAAATGAATGACAAAAACAGCCCTCAAAGTCCCTATCTCAAGGGTCTTGAGTCTTAGATTGAAATAGAAAACTAGAAACGGATTTGATGCAATGGTTACACAATGGCTTTTGCAGAGGAAAAATATTAAACAGGAAATTACATTTACCTATGTCTTTTTCACATCTCATCTGGGTGTGAAATGAGGATTGCTTGCAAGGATGGGAGCAAAAATCCCTTAAACAGTTTGTGTATAGTCTTGGTGATGCAAATATGTTCCGTATGCGTTCAAGTGTCTTCTCTGGGAATCATTCACACTATCATTCACAATGCCATCTTCTCCAGAATTGACTGTTCACGTTCATCATGTAAATTGAGATAGTGGATCTAAATGAGGATGAATGGGATATATCCATATACCAACTCTAGATTCTTTTCTGCATTAATGTAAAATGCACGAAGTTCTATTCTTATGTTCACTTTTCAGCAGATGGCACTATATAGTACATCCTACTGTAGCTTTGCACTTTGCTTAAAACACCCTTTTGCCAACTTGACTTGGAAAACATGTTAACTGTGACACAGAAAATCTTTGGATGATCTGCAAAAACAGGAAACATTCTGACCATGTTAAGGAAGAGTAGCACAAGGTTCCCATCCCACCAGAGACAGGAAATTCCAATCCATAAAATGCATTTATTCTGCCATAAAAATATACTTTACGAATTTTTAGTCCTGTGACTCTTTACAGAAACTGTTGGGTAGAGCTGGACACAAGTAGGCAAGAATTACTTTTCTAATTCCCCACATGCTTACTTGAAAAATGTTTATTCTTTTAGCCTTCTGAGAAGATACTGTCTCTTACAGCCCTCCATGAGTACCAGAGACTGGGGTTTCGGATCCTAGCAAACATCTACCTGGAGGAAGATTGTGTATTGTCAAACTGCATTTCTCAGGCAGAGCTGGGGTTTTGGTGCACAGCTGAGTTCCTGATCTCAGACACCAGTATTTAAATACTCAGTGGAAAACTTCCTCGGCATGCACAACTGCTCAGAATAGCAGCTGTGTAATAAAGGAGGTAAATTTCAGTAAGGGGGTTTTGGCAGAAAAGCTCTAATTTATTCAAATATTTTTGGGGGCTATGTAGCCCTCCATTCAAGAGAGAAATGCCTGAAAAGGAACAATGCTCCTGAGCCATACCCCACTTTCTTATTTGTTGAGTTTCTAGAAGGTGTGTGGATTACTAGGAGGCCCTCAGAAATTTTAAAGACATCACACCAAGTCTTACCCTTGGTAGCAAAAATTAACTTAAGATATGAAAACACTAAGCTTTGAAGATTGGTGTGGTTGGTTGGCTTCTTTATGGTTCAGAAGTAACTGGGACGAAAAAAAAAAGGTGTTTTGAATTCTAGTTGTAAGTAAAAGATTATCAAAACAGGCTTTGTTTAACTTTCATCCACTAAAATAACAGTTTTTCTTTGTTTTTCTCTCTTCATTGCTGATTCACTCATTTACTATTGAGAAACTGGTTGAGAAAATGTATTTTACACATTTATTTACATCTTTTGAGTCTGTAGACCTCTTGGCTGAATAGTTGCAAACAGACTTGGAATGAAAAAAGTAACGGTGATGTCTTAGGATTTTAGCTTTGATATTTTTCAGATCCTGTACTTCTTTAGTGTATAAGCCTAGAGCCCCATAGCCCATTCCTCTTTAGGCCTGAAACTCAAGGACACCTTAGTGTCTCAGGCACCAAAAAGTAGAAGCACAAGCGAGCTCGAGGGCAAGAGCAAACTGGGGTATATGACTTCATTACCTGAAGCTATAATTGGAGGATTAACCCCTGATATGTAAATAGACCAAGCTTATAATTGTCTGAAAAACTTGTGATCATCGTCCATTTTGGGTGTAGCCCCCCTCTGAGGCTTTTGGCTGCCTAAGGTGTGTACCTATTGAAGGCCTTTAATAAATACCTGATTTTATTCTTTTAATCTTGTCTAGCTTCTGTCCTAGGTAGCCACTCCAAGGCACTAACAGCACCATAATTTTGCTGAATTAATAAATCCTATTGTGACTCTGAACCTGTGAAATTTTTGAAAGGGAAAGGATGAGTTCTGCCAGTAGTATTTGGTCTGGGTTTCAGAAGCAGAGAGTTGAAACTACTCTACCATGGGTTGCAGGCAGAGATGACAAAATGGATGGTCTCTATAAACAAATACTGCAGCCTCTCCCCTCCTCTTCTCCCTATCTGAATGTACAGAATTGAATTTCAGAATTAGATTCTGTGTGAGTGACTTCAAGAGCTCTCATTTAATTTGCCAATTTATATGTTTCATAACAGCTTAGAGTCTGGCCTCTATTATTGTTCAGTCTTTTTCAGTGACTTTGCCTTCATGAAGACAAGAGCAAGTGTATATCCATTTAAATACTTTTTTATACATATCTCTCTAATTATGTATGGCTATACATTCATGAATATAAAGAATCCTTTCCACTCTCTATATCCACAGTACAAATAACTGTACACCAGAGTAGGTGTTACAGTATTATTTTGATAGGAAATCTAGTACATAAAAATATCATTATTGCATTTGTAATCTGGAATAACAGATGTATTTTTCCTAGGAAAAAGCAAAAAATACTAGATGAACACAGGAAAAACTTCCACTGTTTCCTACCAACTGAGCTTTCATTTCTGAAAAAGTAAATGTCAAGTGACAGAGATCTAGCAGTGTCCCTTGTAATTCCATATTTAAAGGCCTTAAGTTTACCATGATTTTTATTTTATTCTGTGTGGTAGAAAAATGCAAACCAGACTTTTCTTCTTCTGTAACACCAGTGAGACCTATAGATGTACAGTAACCATCCCTGCACCAGGATGCCTGGGACCAGGATTCTTCTCAGCAAATGTTCTCTGGCTTGGACAACAAACCATAACCCACACAAGTTTCCCAGTGCTTGTTGACCAACAAGTGACTCACAGAAATTGGGAGATCTCAAGTGTTAGACTACACAAACTCATAAAAAAAATACCCAAATACTGCTGTAGCCTGGGCTGAAATTATCATCTTATCAAAAACCATTAGTTTAGTTGCATTTTTAGCAATCTCAATACAGCTGCAATTTAGCATTTTTTCAACTCTGTGGTCAGTAAACTGGAATGATGTAGAATGTATGCCCATTAATACTGTAGACAAGGTAATTAGTCAGCAATCTGGTCCCTTTAAGCCCAGTTCTGTATTGTTGACACATCATTCTCCAAAGTAGTACTACTGCTACAGATAATTTAAATTTTAAAAACTCCGTTCTTCAAAAGCATAGTTGTTGTACTGCAAATGATGTACACATTTTTACACTGTATACATTGCCTGTCAGTACTCTGCACGGCAGCAGGTACAGTGTACATTATGGCATTTAGAAATGAGTGCGTTCTCATAGATTCTTATCCTCAGACAAGCCAACACTATCAATTCTATGTGGCTGGGACAGACCCACGTGTGACTAAACATCTGCTTGTACAAACAGCAGAAATAAATTCCTTGTGTCACAAGGGCGCATCTGCCAAATAAGCAAGGTTTTGCATGAGGGTATAAATGTTGGGATTGTTTGTGATCTACTTCCATACAGAGTTGTCTTATTTTGCAATTGCATTATCTTCCCCTCTATATACAGTGTGTGAGTACAATATTAAGGCACACCTTTGTGTTTGTGTTTAAAAACATAATCTAAAACAGCAGTGTGTGAGCTCCATATTAAAATGCACATTTAAAAGCATTAAAAGAAATGCAACGATGCTCACAAAATACTGATTTATTTTTATCTTTCTCATGATCCCATGTTCATGTATAAGCAATATAAGACACTTACTTTAAAGAAACCAAATCTACTTGTAGAACAATATAGTTTGACTATTCTTGATCTTGTACTATGTTTTTCAAAAAAGTTAATCACTTTTTGCATCTTTTCTAAAACTAACTTTGCATTCTAACTAAACATGGGCTTAATCCTTGGGAAGACTCCATGTGGTGTATGCTACCAAGCTGTGCTGTATTGAATTTCTTGAGCATGGCAACTTCCATAGAGAGATTTATCTGACAGCCCTGTAAAAATATGCTGAGCTCTTGTTGACTGGACTTTTTCAAATAACCATAGGGACACTCTCTACTGATTTTAGAGCAGCTACAGTTACACATAGGATATGAAATTAAATTAGTTTCATGTTAAATAAGCTGTGTATAGACAAATAAGACAAGTTTTATTAAATTTTAGAAGAGAGCTGATAAAAAGCTAATGATATAACAATTTCATTTATGCTACTAAAGCCTCTACAGCAATCATTCATTTAATTTTTAGTAAGTATTTTATAGGATTCTGTCACTTGTACAATCCATAGGGAGATGACACCTACTTTCAAGTTTATAATATGGGGCCAGAACTGTAACAATATTGCATTTTAATGTGGTATTTTATTCCAGAATTCTGGATTTTAGTGATGGACATCCCTATAGAAAACTGATTTGCTTAGTTCATTAATCCTTGAAGCAGGCATCTTACAGGCTAGTTAATGTGACATATGTCACCTTGTCAACTAAGTCCTGAGATCTGGAACCGGTGAGGAGTAATTCAGCAATACCATGGAGTGCTCACGGGGTGAAACAAATTAATTTTCAGTAGGCCTACAAATTTTTTTCTTAATCATTATAAGTATGAAATACATCTGGTTATTTAATTCACTTCTCCACATTGCTGGACAAATAAGAAGCTAAAGATTTCTCCTAGCAAGTGTGTACTATAGTCAAGGGAAAGAAAGGTGAGTTAGCTTGCACAGTATTGCTGCAATTAGACCTCTTGTATTACCTCACAGTAACTTGAAAATTTGGTAATCTCTAGATTATGCTGCAGACACTTCCATCTGCAATGTGAAGGTGTCCCTAGAGCTACAGTGTACTAATGCATCCCCCCATACATTAATGGACTTCACAGTCTGTAAACCATTTAAGCTATAACTGGAGGTTATTTATTCAGATTGCTTACAGTGACCTTAATTGAACCCTTATTTTAAATATATTTACCATTAAACATAACCAATTCAAATAACTAATAATTCTAGTTGAAATGTAAAAAGAACAAGAGCAGAAAATCTCATATACGCATCAAGGAAAAGAATGTGCAAATAATGACCAAGATTAGTCTGTCATTAAAAATAACAAGCAATAAAGCAATTATTTCTAATCACTGAGGAAAATTTCTTGCTTCCTTTCTTACTTTCATATTCCATGTGCAAATTTCTAAACAGTTGTTTTGCCTCATGACTAAAATTCTACAGGCACAGGTTGTTTTCCTAAGAATTATAAATGAAGCATGTGTACCATGCACTGGTTATTTAAATCACTCACCTGCCAACAATGATAAAGAATTAAAATTTCATTTTTAAAAATCTGTGTTTCTAGGATTTACGACTAAAAGGAGATCCTTTCAAACTCAAATAGAAAGTAAAGAGGAGAAATTACCTTCACTATCAACAGCTGTGTAGAGAGAACCTGAGTTCCCTTCTATGAATAGGCTGCTAACTCTCTAACTTAATGATGAATATTTAAATGTCAAGATTAACAATTTTACCTGAAGTATTTAACTACATTCTTCTCCACTCATGCTGAATTTAATAAGAACTGAAAATTTAATTAGTGCCTGCCGTAGCTAGATCAATTGATGAAAGTGATTATATGGTTTGTTTACTTATGACAAGAGGGAACTGGGACTGGTGATTGAGGAGATTCCATCTACTATTGTGTTCCCTAATATCAACAAATCTGTATGTTTATACCGTGACTTTAATGTCTTGAGACACCAGTAATAGAATGGTGTTTTTAACATGCATATGATACATGCAAGACATGAGAGGAGGTGATTGCAGACAAAGTGAGAAAATAATGTCCCAAAATGTTAGGTTTGTTCTACGTACTCCTAAGCAGCCACTGAAAGATGGCTGGATAGATAGCGTGGCTTTATGCTGGAACTGAAGGCTTCAGTCATTTCAGTTTCAAATCCCAAACATTTTTTACCTCTTTCTACACAAAAGACTGTTCAACTTTTTCACCACTCTGCTATGACATTTCTGCGTCTTCACCCTTTGCAACTCCTCTTTTGTATCCTTACTAGTTTTGATTGTTTAATTCTTTCACTCATTATCCCTTCTCAGTTAATGAAAATCTTAGAAAGCTTAATTCATTTGAATTTGCTACAGATTTTAGAGCTAACATGACTCAAAGCGCTGTGGGCAGTGCTGCGCTGTATAAAAATCCTACATACAGTGAAGTACACAATGCATTGGTTACGTGAAAGCAGTCCAATATTAACCTCTATATGGCTTAATTAAGGTTTAGCACTCGTGTTGTCATGCCCAGAAAACTCGTAGCCTGTCATCACACCGCTTACTTTGCAACTGCATATCAGCAGCTCCAAAATGGTGGCCAACACACAGCTAGTGGCATGCCAGCCACTTCCAAGAACTAGAAGTCCTGGCAAGAGACATTTCTGTCAATGGTGAAACTTATGCACTGGAGATTGCTGGTGGTAGGAATATCTGACCTGGGGGAAGAGTAAAAAGTTACAAAATAGACCAAAGATAATGTTGTAGCTCTGATAGAAGAACAGACCTTTCAGACCTAAGCATAACTTTAAACGACAAAGGGTATGGATTTTATTAGCTCTGTTTACATTCCTCAGAGTTTGAGGAATGATCCATGGAAGAGGCAGATCAATGGTATCCAAAAAAAGGCAAGGTATAGAAGGACTTTTTTGTAAAGACAGCAGATGATGTTGCATATGTTTTAAAGGAACATGAGTACAAATATAAAAATAGAATAATTATTCTTTAAAAGAACAATTTAAAACTTCTCTTTTATGATTTTTTAATTTCTCACAGTTTGTTGGGGTTTTGATTCTTTTTTCTGGGTTTTATTTTTGGCATGTTCTCACATCAAGAATATTTAAATAATTCAAGGAAAAATCAAAGTGTCTTAATGAAATTATCTCTGTTGAATTCAAGTCAATAGTGAAAAAAATCACTAACAACTAGGAACAGATCCGGCCTAGAGAATATGAACAGATACATTTCAGTGAAAGCCATGACTAAAAACATGTCTGTTCTTAGCAATTCCCACACACACTCCCCCTTTTAGAGTCAATCATTCAAAACAAATTTTGCATACTTTTCATGTGTTTCAATTCCTTCCATAGACAGAAATAGATAATGGATGAAATCACCATCTGATGAATATTGCCCATAGATTATCACAAGCAACTGACTTGAATAAAAATTGTGTTTGTACATGAAAACTTTTTTCTTGCAAAATGTGCTCTACGTAATAAAAAGAATCATGTATTAAATTATGAGATTTGAAGATTAGAAAAACACTACAGGAACACGGTGGAAAGTTCATAGATTTTGAATTACTTACAAGTAATATATAAAACTTACTTCTATAAGCAGAGAAGTCACACAGATTCTGAACAAATTTGCTTTGTCCTCATTGTTTTCTTCGTTTGGAAGCACCGCAATTAGTACATCTATTTCACCCCAAAATAATTCCAGTACCTTTCACAGCCCAACAAGCAATATGCAATCCCCCAGGGACAGAGTGGGAAGGCAGGGAGAGCATCCCACAGAGGTGAAGTAGAGTACAGCCTAAAGGTAGAAGATGTGCTCCCTTTGAGGGTACTGACGGAAATATCTCCAATTCTGTAGACTTTGGAGTACTTGTGGTCTCCAGACCAGAGTTTGTACTTGTCCTCTCAAATGTGACGTGAGAAATGTCTGCATGCACCCTCAGCAGAGGCTGAGCAATTTTGGAGTCAGATCTTTATGAATGATGTGTCTGGCCATGGCATAGAAATAACATACTCTAGGGAAAAATTATGTTAAATTAGTTAATCTCTTACTGTTCCTTAAACTGGGATTTAGCCTCCCTGTTTCCTCTCCTGAGAGAATGTAAAGATTTAGTTTTCATAATTAAAAAGTCAATATTTGACAAGTGCTACCTGTACTTGATTCTGTGGGCTTTCCCTCTTACTTAGCAAGCTATTTGCTCACAGAATCATAAAAAGGTTAAGTAATACACATATAAAATTGCAAATGGCATGTACTTTGTTAAACAAATGAAGTATAAGATTTATTTAGTCCTCTGGACAGAGCACCAATTTTTCTGGCTCCTGCAAGAAAGCTCAGGAAAGATCCTTGTCCATTGTTCATTGTGGCAAACACTAAAGACACATTTAAATTTTGATTATTTCCATTTCTTTTAATTGGATTTTATAAGTGACTTGGCTGTTGCTAAGAATGCAGATTCAAAATGTTTATGGATTTAATCATGTAATGTTAAAGCATATGCACAAACCTTTGAAAGAAGGGTGACTTGAAGTTTGGCAGATATCAAGTATGTGCATTTAGGCTAATGAATGCCTATATATGTTTTTTTTTAATTAAGACACCTTTAAAAATATTTTTAGAATAATGAAAATGATAAAAATGATATGTGGTATGAGTTCAGTATAGGTCTGGCAAGTTGACAGCTAAATTCTTTGAATGTTTTATCTGCAACTGTATGCTCTATTATAGATGAACATTTTATTCTGATGAGAATGTGCATCCTGCTACTCTACAGAGTCTGACTACAGTTACCTAGAAATTATAGAGGAAGTTAATTTTTGTGTGGCACATATAATTGTAATGAGTTTCATTTTAGTGTATATTACAAAAATGTATTTCTTATTATCATTCAGATTTACTCAGAAACTACTCAAAAAAATGCTTGAGACAACATTAACAAATTAGTAACTTTGTAGTAGTTAGCACAGGGTTTCTATCCCTGAGAATAAACAAGGGCTAAGACAAATAATGGTATGAGAAAAACTAAAAAAAAATATTGACTAGTTACCTATCCATTGAGTACCATCCATTTCATTAATTCAGTGAGGCAAAAAGTTTGGAGAAGATTAGAGAGGTAAACTTGAATAACCTGGAGTTTCCTTTAAGACATTTATGAAAGGTACTTCCTCACAAAACATTTGTTACTTGTGCATACAGAGAAGGTTTTGTTCATTAGATGATTCCTGGATTAAGTAGGGGGCATGCAATACAGAGGCTCTCTTCTGCCTCTCCAAACCACCTAAGGGTCTCAGCATGCTGGACTCCCCAAGTACCTTCACAAGAAGGTGCTTAGCTGAGAGAAGAAGGGAGACTGAAATAGTCTGGAATGTGTAAAGGCAGAATGCCCAACATCCCAGGAAAATAGTGGGTGGGCAAGGAGAAAGAAGTGGCTCTGTCAGATGTCCACAGCTGAAGTGATTCTAAAAACAAGAGCCTGCATATTGCTCTGTTCAAAAAATGAGAAGATGGATAACTAAATTTTTTTAATACCAAAAACCTCCCACATAGATCATACAATAAAACAGCAAAACATACAAACAACAAGATACTGACAGGGGGGATGAAGATGGGCATGAGAACTATATGGACCAGCTGTGATGGTCGAAGTGTGTATGGCACCCTGGTCCAGGTGCCTTGACTGAAGAAACTCTCACCAAGCAGAAGAGCAGAGGGTTCTTGCACCTCTGGAAACAAAGATTGGATTCTTGCGTCTTCAGAAACAAAGATTCCTGAGAAACCACAGGAGGAGTCACCTGTGGACATAACACTGTGATTAAATCTATCATCACAAGTTGTCAGAAACAAGATTACCTGGACAATCTGAATTCTGGCATTAAATAAATTTTAAATATTTGACTTTGCAAGTTTAACATTCTTTCATTCCTTTTAATGTCATTTTGGCCTCTTTGGCAAAATACTGAGGAGATGTGCATATTTGTAGTTAGGATGCAGTTTTAGAGGATATAGTACCCATGGATTGTGTAAATAAATCCTTTTTTTCAGAACTGTATAAACAAAAATATCTTTCCCATTCATTTCATTGACAAGCTTGTGATTTTATCAGGACTTGGGGTTCTAATACTTGTTAGAGCTGCATGCAATAGTACTATAAGAAACACCCTCATTTGTTCTCATTCTCGAGCAATTATATGCCCAGAGTATTACTCTTTGAACCTTGCAGAAATGGACATAAATTCCCACTGACTCTAATGGAAGTGGAATCTTAGAGAGCTAAATTTTGCACAATTTCTTTTCAAGTTACAATTACGTTCTTGTTCAGTTGGTCTGGCTGCTTATTGTGAAGGGAAAATAATTTGAAAAAGTGAAGAAATGGAGAACCATTTATGGTTCTTTTCTTATTCACCTATGATTTAAAAAGGGAGATGTGTTTCACTTAAATTAAGCAGACAAATTCTCTTAAAAGATAAACATATTCAAAGGAAGCAACAGCTAAACTGCATTGTGAAATCTGTCTAGAATCTGCTGAACAAGTGTGCAGTGTATGTACAACTAAAAATATCTGAAGGGTTAAAGAAGCTCCAAAAGCCCAATCCTTAACTTTTCATTGATATTTAATGTGGTATTTGAACTCCAGAAGTCCACTCTTCAGATGCATTGGGATCTTGTTATGGCATAGAGATCATTTTGTCTAATGGTGAAGCCATCATATTAAATTCGTCACACACAGGCAAGGCAAATTCTTGTCAGTTTCCTCTTTTTAAAAGCAGAAGTCTCTTGGAAATCACAAATAGATTTGATACAATTATAAGCTGCACAACTTTTTTAATTTCCTTCTGATATCTATCAGTATTTAAAATGTATTTACACTTGTGATACTTATAAAACAATAACTGATATTCTGTATTACAGACCATTGTGTTCTGTAGTGCATTATTCGTCATAAAAATTGTAAGAATTAATCCCTGAAACAGTCTGAGTGTTTGTTTCAACATCTGATTCAAGTGAGAAAGTTGATTTGAACTCAAGAGTGACTGTGTCAGTACCTGGAAGAGAAGGGAAAGTGAGACAATGAAAATAGGGATAGTTTCATGTTCTATGAGAATCGGCCACTGCCCAGGAGGAAGACTTAATACAATGGTTGGGTAGGCAGTATGAAGGCAGGTTATACTAGTATGAAAAGTAGTGAAGGTGGAGTAGGAGAGCAAAACCCTTGCACTAACTCTCCTCTTGTTGCCAGCAATGAAGACAATCATTAAGTGCTGATAATTAAATGTTCTTGGACTGTTCTATAGACTTGCTGAAAAATTTGCAGAAACGGTTAAGCAAAAGGAAGTAACTTCAATGGCCGAAGCAAGGATGCCTTTTCACTTGGTAAACAGATGGTGTGCATAAAATAATATTCTAACTTCTCGGTCCACCATAAAATACCATTTTAGTCAACATAACTGCATTCTATAAAACTTACTTGTCTTCTCTCAAAACGTATTATAGCACATTGTTCTGGTTTGAAAGACAGGTGTGTGCTAGGGAAAGAAGGGCCCTCCCTTGAAATGGAGAAAAAAAATCCTCTTCCTCCAAGTTAGTATAATTTTTAAATTATGGGGGTCTCAGGGAAAGATATGGGAATAGGAATAACAGTTCTTTACTAGTATATGTCTAACAAGGAAAACAAAACAACAACAACTATGGAATGAACACCAAATGGAACAGAAGCCAGTAGCAGTTCTCTCAGCTGCGGGCACTTTCCCCTTTGGCACAGTTCCCGTCCCAGCTGGCAGTGAGTGCTGGCAGGTTCCCGGGGGGCAGGGCAGGTGCGATGATCCCTGCATGGCTGCAGGGGTGCTGGGGTGATGGTGGCTGTGTCCCAGATGGGAAGGGATGGAGGAGAGGCAGGACACTTGGAAAAAGCAAACTGAAAATGGGAGGATGTCCTAGCAAGGGTACTGGGTGCAACAGCAGAAGAGGCAGCTCCCGGCTTTGGTATGCGGTGGTAGCAGCAACCTTCCTCCTCTGGAGCCAAGAGTGAGTGAGAGCAAGCAACTGCCCTCCCCTCTCCTTTTACCTGCTTCTAATCTCACAGTGTCCTCTCCCTCTGGTCCAAGAGAAACTCCCAAAAAAACCAGAGAGCTTGCCCATCCACCCACCCACCCCACCCTGTCTCAATGGGAAAAAATTCCGCAAGCAAAGACGAAAGGAAAAGCCAACCCCCCACACACATAAGCGAAGAGCTCTTCACAGTTATCCTTCCTTACAACATTCACGCTCTTTCAAGCATCCCCAAATTAACAATTATTACTAAAAAATCAATTTTCTTATGAAGTACAGTAATATTTCTTTACATTTGGCACAACTGCATTGAAATGAATTATCATGTGTGTGCCAGCTGTATGTGTGAAAACCCGTGGGTATTTACACACATACACATGTGTCTCTGCAGGATGCACTAGCAGCAGAGAGTAATGCTAAAGGCTTCAGCATATATCAGTGCATTTATTCTGTTGTCTGATATTTATAAGCTACAGTATGCATTTATTTCAAGGTATAAAATATTGATTCAGGCAGCATGTGCAGATAAGCTTTTTATAGGTCATTGGGACAAAGAAAATGCTGCCTTTTCCTCATGTCTCATAGCAATATATCTTGCATATAGTTCAGTTCTAGAAATCTACATTTTGATATGTCTGAGAATACCAGTTATAATATACTTTTGAAAATAGTTCTCATTATTATATGAGTAACACTATCCATTTTGTCACCTGTCATATCTAAAGATCCACAATATCATAATAAAATATGCTACAACCTGGATTGATGTACTTTGTTTTAGACTGTTGACATACAATACTTACTTTCTTCTAGTTACTGCAAATGTGTTATTTATAGACACTGAAATTTGCAATGAGTCTGTGTTTGAGGCAAACCATGTAGAAAGAAAAAGAATGTATGCTTGTTTTATGTAAATATGGTATGTAGTGTTGGAGTCTGTAAATTGAAGGCTTCTCTGAATTCTTCATAGAGAAATCAGGGTGCAGGTTTTGAATTAAAACCTTTGGATGGATTGAAGTATGTTAAGCCACTCACACATAGAGTAAAGGTATAAGCTTAAGTTTTAGGATAAGTAAGTAAGTAAGTAAGTTTAAGCAAGTAAGAATATGTTTTAAGTGCTTTAGAGAGTAAAGGTCTTAGATACCAGTGTAGAAGAGCAAGTTCTAGTGTAGGCTGAAAAAGGCTGAAAAACATAGTCCTAGATACTAGTGTTGAAACAAGTTTCCACGGAGGCTCCAAGAACGTATTTTTAGACATAATAAAACTGTAGTAAGAATATTACTTACATTTTTTATATAGAATAAGGTAGACCATATGCTAGCTTATAAGTAACCTAGTGTGCCTAGAAACTAGAACTCTAATAGATTGAGAAGAAATGGTTCGGGTTCATGTTTTAACTTATTGGGTAATTTGTGGGGTTCATGTTTTTAGGTTATTGGGTAATTTGTCTATAAGAATCTATGCACTGGGGAGAGCACTTGACTTCTGCACTTTGCTTTGCCTTTTGCTTTTGTTCCTGCTCTCTCACCACCATCATCATCATCCAAAGAAGATAGGAGCTGCAACAACAACATCAGCCTTCCCGGGGCCTCAACAGGAGCAACTTCCACTTCTAACTGGGATTTTACTTCTATTTAGGACTCTTTGCCAATAACTTTTAGCATGGACTTTAAAGCTTGTGACGCTTTGCCTTTCAAGACAATAAACAGCTTTATAACAACCAATAGCTGCTCGGCTCTTTTAAAGAAAACAAACAACCCGACAATGTGGTGCTAATGTTATGTGTAGATTCAAGGGGAAAATGAAAATTCAAATAAACTTAATACTATCCCAATCATTTTTAATCCCACTGCTAGCCACCTTCTTTGCTGTGAAGAGATCATGAGGCTTTCAGAAAGCTTCGGGTATTACCTACCCAGTAGAGGTGAAGATGGAAACTTGCTGCTGCAAATATAACCCAAAAAATCTTGGGTTTATATTTGTTCACATTTCAAACTGATTTTCTAAGGGCAGAGTGGACAATAGCAGTTGTAGTGAAGATTAATAAACTAGGAATTATTTAGACATTGGGAGCGATATTCAAAACTAAATCAGTGTTGTTCACAGTCATAGTGGCATTTATGTGCCAGGTTTATGAGATGTAGAAATCTATCCCCGTTACATGCTAGATGTTTTACTTAAGGTGGATTAAAGAGGATCCCAATTTTCATCCCGGGTGAAGTTCCCTTATCTGAACTTTATGAACAGCGTAAGTTCTTCCTCTAGCTGTACCACTTTTCTGTATCGCTTGTCCATTCTCATAAAGCAATAATGAGATTTTGAATTAAGGTTTACATAGGCTATAGCCATAGTGGTTTAAATATTTGTGCAATCCCTATTATATTTATATATAACTTGCTAACAATAAATAGAACTGTTTTAAAATACCACCACCAAGGGGCTCTTTGCTGTTAGACAAATTGTGAGGCAAATAGTCAATCTGTATTTTTGAGCAGTTAGGAGGTTTAGCCTCAGGAAAGAGCTATTTTATCAGCTATCCAAAACGTGGGTATTTCAATCCCAGCTCCTTACTACTGCTAAATTAGCACACAGCCCAAAAGCAGGGTTCACCATAACAAGATAATGTCACCACCACTGTGGATAAAACACAGTGAATTTGTATTTTTCAAAATAGGTGCAATTATAACTATCCCCATTCAAAATGAACATCTCAACAGTTTTTGCTCCTCTGCAAAAAGTTCCTGACTTCATTGAATAATATTATCCATTTCCTGTTTGCCATTAAAAAAAACTTTGGCTTTTTGGCAAAAAAAAAAAAAAAAAAGAGGTGAGGTATTATGGATTTTAATAGCTCTGACCACTAAAACATCTCAGGTTAGAAATTCACAAGACTTCAGAAGTTCTCTTGCGTGAGCTCTGGCCGCACATGCATGGGTAACAAAACATTTCAAATGCTGCAGAAAATAGTGTGTGACTCATGTATTATTTTCCAGTGTTCTTTTGTACACTAGAAGGACTTAATATCCTAAGGTGGTGCAAGAATATTTATTTGTTATTGCCCTCTATAAAAAAGTAAGGTCTCTCAGAGGGAAAAGAGAAAAAAAAATTAAAAGGGATAATTTTTCCAGTGCAAACTCTAAGTAAGAAGTGTTGTTGAATCTCAGCAGTAAAATTGAGATTTGTGAAGCACTGCTGAATGAGAACTTCCACACAAACTTCTAAAACATAGGATTATATGCCTTATTTAAAAATTCATAAACAGATTCCTAAATTAAAAACCTGAAGGACCTGAGATATAAACTGAGCAGTATATATTTGCTTGCATCTTTTTGCAGGCCAGTTACTACTTTTTTTGTGACATATTGTTTTTTCTAAGCACACATATATAGATCAAGAAAAAATATTAGAGCTAATCCCTGCATTCTTCCTTTAACGTAGCATTTTTTTATATGATATCCACTCACAAGATTACAATTTATATTTTTACATACACAGTAATATTTAACTGCTCGATGGAATGAGATTATCACCTAAAAGGCTTCAGCATGAATATGTACCAGAAACTGTAATATTTTCCCATCCTTTATGGACAAGCCCAAGAAAAGCTTTGAAGTTCTGTCACTGTGGGTGGTGAATAATTTAATAAAGCTGTAATTTTAAAGAGCCATTTTTATCCAGAAAAATTCTTGAACTTATGCTTAATTATAAATGTAGGTATATTGACTCCCCCAGAACTATACCTGTGTCTCATTCCTTTGTTGCTCTGGATCTAGATGGCAGAACACACTATAATCAAATCAAAGACTATCTTGCCATTTTTTTCACAGTCTTAAACAAGAGGGGATGTTTGGGCAGTCCCACCTCACAGCCTACCCTGGAAACATTTTTGTCCACGGACATACACAGACCTTTTCAATTTACAACTGCTGGCACTGGCACAGTTACTGAAGTGACAAAAAAATCCTTTTTCAAGTGACTGGGAATCCATTCTCTCAACTGTATTTCCTCTGTATCTTCTGTTTTGTGAGGAAAAGACTGCATTTGTGTTGAATAAAAGTGTTGCTACATATTTGTTTCCTTTCCTTACTTAATGCTGACCTAAGAATAGTGAAGCATTCATTTATGAAGAGACACATACAGGGATGGCTATATTGGGCTAGAAAACAGTGTCGAAAAGCTAAACCACACATTTTTACCTCTCTGCAGTAGTGTCCCCTTCGCTGACTATTGAAGTATGAATCCTACTATTGTCCAGGACTGAGTATTCATCCCTGCTATATCAACTTAAATAATACTTTATTATAACTTGTCCTGGTTTTAAGGACAGGTATCTGCCAATAAAGGCAGAAGCTTCTCTTTGAAATGGAGAATGTAAACCCCCTCCCTCCAAATTATTATAAATTTGAAATTAAGGGGCTGTCAGGCAAAGATATGGGATCTAGGAATAACAATTCTTTACTGGAAAGATTAAAATAGAAATACAGTAATACAAAAACAATCCCAACCCTGACAGAGTCAGAATACAACCTGACACCCCATCAGTCAGGGTGTTGGTGGCAGTCTGATCAAATGGTGGCTACAGTCCCCTGCAGTGGCAGGTGTGGTTCAGCTGAAGCAGTGCTCCTGTAGAAGGGTGCAGCCTTCCTCCAAAAGTCCAGGGATGATGTAGAGAAGTTTGGCTTTTCCTCTGGAATCCAGTGGAAAAAGGGTACCTTGCTGTCCAGCAGCCCCGTTTTTATCTAGGTAGGAGAGGCTTGGTTCCTCCCTCTGGCTGGAGCATCTCCCAATGGGATGATGTAATTTTATCAGTCATACAATGGGACTTAATGGCCCAGCAGATGGTATCTTCCTTGAGGGAGGATGGGTTATGGAAAAGATAAAGGTGATTGCCCTATCTTGCCTTAAAGATGGCCCATTAGCAGATGGTATGTGCCATGGAGATAAGGAATCACTACCCCACCCAGTTTTAACAGATGGTGATAGAATACACATTTCTGGCCACACCAACCCAACACATAACTTAATACATATTAATTATTATAACTTAAATATATTTTCAGTGTTGCCTTGTACCAGTTATTTTCAGCCCCCTTGTGTTCCAAGTGGAGAGCTCAGTTACTAGAATAAGGAAGAACTAGATATATGGGTATTTCCAGAAGAATTCAGTTGTTACTTTAGTGCCCTGAAATATCTTTTTTTCAAGATATTTTTGTTAACATTCATGAAGTGCAACGAGTATAAAAGAAGATATTAGAAAAAAAATAAGCAAAGCAAAACAAAAAAAATTCAGCAAGTTTTCCCTCAATACCTAGATCTGTATCTGTATAAAATTTGATAGTTGTAGGACAGGATGTTTCTCTATGATCCAAAATTGATGTAAAATTCCTTTGAAGAAATATTTTTCACTTATACTGTTGCTGTCTTCATTCTGACATGTCTCTGTAGCTTTTGTGAGTTAGCTTGTGAACTAATTTCAACCTAGAAAGATAAATGCATTTTAAAAAATTGTCCAACTCTGACAAGCAGACTGATAGTTTTGCATTCTAGATTTTGTGAGGGGGGATAAAATTGCTGTAAAACATTTTAGATTAAAAAAGAAATGCACAGTATTTAATATTAAATATTAAAATTCCTCAAATTTCCTCAATTTCCTTTTTTTCTAAAAATGCTTCTGTCAAGTACTGCTGATTTTCATTCAGAAAACACACTATGTAAGATACAGTATTTATCAAGCTATGGGAGAAAATGCTTTGAAAAATTAGTGACCTGTATTATAGCCTATAAGAGTTTTTATGTTATTGAGCAAATATGTCAGAGAAAGGTGTCCATTTGTGGACAATTCTCCACTTTCCTCTTTTAAGGAATTGTGACTTTGACATCTGTCAGTGGCATTCCTGAAAATTTTGTTTTCAGAGACATATTTCTGTTTAAACATTCTCTGGAGCTCTCCCCTTTTGCCCAATGTGCCCATGAAATATGTAAGATTACCTGCATACATGAATTTAGATAGGGAAGACATAGGGAAGACCTCTAGACACAGGATAATCAACTGATTATCCATATGATATTCTACCATAAAAGCATCATTGGAAAGGGGGCTCTTTTTACCTTTTCTTGTTAATCTTTAATCTATTTCTCCTGCTGAAGTCTTCCCTTAATTATTTCATTTCTGGAAATATTAGCATGGTA
>WBND01000721.1:127662-143606 GCA_013398595.1 Tychaedon coryphoeus | reverse complement strand
TCATTGTCTGCCTTGTCTGTCTGCCGTGGGGTGTTTTTTAAGGGTGATGTGTATCTGTGGATAATTATCTCCTTTAATATACTATAGGAATCTTTTACTGGGATAATAAATGCTTCAGACCTAAAGAATACTTAATACCTTAATAAAATCAAAAACAGGGTGCAATTTTAGGGTGCTGAGGCAATTATCAACAAAAATTACCCCAGAGAAGAAAATGCGATGGTATTGCTGTTAATTACTTTTGCCTTAACAAGCAAATCCAGCTACACAGACAGTAGACTTCGAAGATTTTGCTAGAATCCCTACACATATTATTTTTGCATTTAGGATGAAAAAAAACAAGGTCAGCTTTGGAAATGATTAATGCCTTTTTGCTGAAAGCTGTACCAAACGTCCTTGAGTTTAATCAAAACTATTTGTTTTTAGTCAGCTTTGCTGTTGTCTCTTTTACTCTTGTCCACTGATAGCTTGACATTAATGACATCATAAATCATGTGAAGTGGCGGCTGGGGCTTGGTAGCATTTCAAGTGTTTGTTGAGATGTTCTGGACTATGAGGAGCTGGTGTGAGGAAGGATACTGGGTTGATCGAAATCTTCAGTCTGCTGCATTTTTCTGTTGCTAAAATCAAGTAATACGTGAATTTGAAACATTGGCATTTTTCAAAAAAGCAATCTACACTTAAATGGTCAGCTTGTAAAAAATTAGTCAGTGATTATATCCCTCACCATGTGAGTGGGTTAGAAATCTTGTGAAACAGATGCATATGTTGCACAAGGAGAATAGCTGAGGTTTATAAATTCCTCCATCATTCCTTTTACATGAAGGCAGGGGTCTAAGCCCATGCTCTGCCCATCCCTATGTGATACAGTCTGTCAGGTTCTGAGGAGTAAGCAATTGCACAAACCTATCATGTAGAAATGTTGCTATTTTGTTGTATTTGTTGTTTTTGTTTATGCTTTTTTGCTATAAATAGAAAAACACAAAACATGATCACTTTGAAAACATTTTCTTTAAAAAGAGTTTAGCTGCTATCAGTTACATGTTTCAGTGATCTGAGTTGATCATTGCATGTTTTATAGCTTGTTATGTGTATGGCTATATACTCAGGACATGCTTTTCGTTATACTTGACTATACTGTGAGGACAGTGGAGAGCTCATCCTTCGAATGTTATTTATTCAGTTGGATTCTCTTACAATACAACGTGTAATTTGTATATTATTATAGAAAGTATTTGTTCTGTTATTGTCCCTAACCCTCACAAAATTTATTCATCACAAAAATTTCATTTCTTTGTGTCAAGGGACCTCCAGAAAGGGGAAAGATTTTTTTTGTTCAATCAGTTAGAAGGATTTATGCTTGGAAAAAATACCTAGTGCATGTTATATAGAGAAGAGAAACCATAGTATAGCATGCAGGTTTCAATTCAAAGATTTATAGCTTAACAAATCTGCTAAAGAATGTTCGTAGTAAGCTTGAGCACTTACTTCAACCGTTTTATTTAAAGTCACCTGGGTGACTGGCAAGTGGTGTTGGTAGCATGACTGGGATATCAATGTTACATTTCTGAGGCCCATATGTGTGAAAAGATGGACATACTTTCTTCCTCTCCTGGTAAGAGAAAATCAAACTGCAGGAAATACACATTGCATGTAGTTTTGGAGAAAGAAATCACTGGGTCTCTTCACCAAATATGTGACTTTCTTGGTGTCCAGGTAGCACCACAGGCACATGGATTGAGGCTCCTTAATCCAGGAAAGAAAAGGGATGTCTCTTTGCACAATGCAGTTTTAAGTGACCTGAAAAATTAAATTATAAAAAAAAAGAAAAAAAGCTTTCATTTATTTGCTTGCATTATATGATCCAGTGTGCGAAGTCACCTGTGAGTCTCAGTCCAGTGAGCATCTTCCCATCATCCACCAATATTTCTCTCCTGTATACAGATTTATCTGGGAACCAGGTGAGGAATGTTAAGCACTTCTAACTCTACGTCAGCCTGAGCTGCACCGCAGAACCGATGCGTACAGTGAATGATGGTAATTATAGTGAAGGATCTAGGGTATTATTTATTTCTCACTAGCAGACAGCACCTGACAGTCTTTGTATATCAAGTTGTTATTAAAATCCTATGTCTGGATGTTAAGCTGACTTATTTTACAACTAATCTTCTTTTACAACTAATCATGTACTATGTATAAAGTTTGGTAAGTAAATTCATCTAATTTGACAGGAGAGATATTAAAGTGAAATAATTTATGTCATAGAATAAACCATAGTAACTTGTTTTTGTGATTGCCAGATGCAGTTCCATTACTACATTGGTGGAAACATCTTTTGAGTAATTTCAATCTTGTATTAAGACTGGATTTGTGTGATAGCACGTGATTTTATTGGTTATAGAATGCATTTTCTGAGGATTTTAAGTATAAATCTCTTCTGAATTATCATGTCACTTTGAAAATAGGGACATACAGAAATCTTTACTGATGACTCCCATTCGGAGAGCATGTCATCCTTGCTTTTGCACTGTGCTGTGAAGCTGATATGTGGTAGAGCTCATGCTGAGCTAGAAGAGAGAGGGGCCTGCTCTAGTTTTCTACTCTGAACTGTGCTTGTGCTTGTGTTTGTGATTTGAGAAAACTTTGATTTCCTGAAGAACACCTGTTGGTAGAGGATAACTCATGATATAGCCAAGTGAAAAGAACATGAGCAGCATCTAATGAACACAAAAAATGCATTGTTCTCCTTCGCTTTTGAGGCTGGGTTTTATCTAATTACAGGAACACATGGCAAGACAGAATTTGGCAGAGAGGTCCACATTTAAAAATATATTACCCAGAGATAAGTATGCAAAACTTGGTGCTCAGATCTCAAAATAATGATGGCTGTCAATGGTCTCTAAACTTATTTGGTGTACTTCAGCATTTGCAGGGGAGAAAATCTACTGAAGTTCATTTTTCCATTCTCCCATTCTTCTTTCCATGTCTTCTGGTCTTGATTTTAAAATCTTGCACATGGCATTACCTCTTCTTTTTCCTCTCCACTTCCTCTTATCAATCAAAATCAGCCCCACCCTGCAAAAAAGTCTTACTTACCAAGTACAGATGTCAATGGGAACACTTGTCTACAGAGAGCTTGCACAAGCATGCAAGCCATGTCCAAAGAAGTACTGCAAGCTGCTAATCAAACCTATTTGTAATATCAGTGCTCTGCCTGTGTTTTTTCTTAACTTCACGGTTTATCATTTTTTAACTTCCTACCCCTGCCCTTTACACAATGGGTTAGCTGGCAGAAAACTGAAAACTTACACAGGTTGTGAATAGAGGCTAGAAATTACCCAAGCAGGTAAGTTACAATTTGCTTAGACTGTTTAGAATGTTTACATCTTGAAAAAAAAGCTCCTCATGACTTACTTTCATTTTTTCTTTTTTTTAACTGATAGCTCTTTATTCCTGCATAACTGAATATAATAGAGAAAAGGACAAGATATCTCCTCTTCAACCAGTAAGAAGTAGCGACAACTCAATTGCTGTATTGTTAATGTTTTGTTTGAAGAAATAGTTAAATAAAACACTTATCAAATACCAGATCACATAAAAAATTGTATTTAGAAATATAAATGACCACTATAAACCTATTTGATGCAAGAGCACTGACTAGTCTAAAGAAATCACAGGAGGTTTACATGTATACACTCTATAGAAGTATTTTACTATAAAAGCAAGGACCCCTGCTGGCATATGTAATTTAATGTGCAGCATGCCTCTCCTAATTCAATCAGGTCTCTACATCCCTTCTTTCATATTCTGCTTGTATTCTGTGTGCTAAAGTCATCAAGATTTTCAGGATGAAATGAATGCTTGTATTAATCCAGCAATTTCCATTTAAAACAGAGCATTGATTTGATTAATAAGGTTTGATGCTGAATAATTGTATGGCAAATATGTAGGCTACAGAAAAACCACAGATGTGACCATCAGCTAAAGCCTTGTGGGAGAAGGGGGTCAAAGGGAAGCAATGGCCGTGACTGAGGTGATAAATTTTTGGCTTTTCTCTTATGCAATTAACAAGCAATGCTGCTATTAATTTGCCACCCTCAGAGTCATCACTGGTCAGATGTGTCAGGGTCAAGGGGCATAGGGGCAGAGCAGGGGTCAGCATCTCAGCAGCCCTGAAAAGACATGAGAAAATGAAAGAAATCCAAATTAAATGGTAAAGTACACTTCTCGCAGTGCAGCAGGGGGTGGGGCATCCCTTTAACGTTAAGACTCCAGGTTTAGAATAATAAAAATGTTCTCTGCACATTTAATTCAAAGTAATCAATCTGAGGCACAGCACTTGAGCATCCAATAAAAGAAAATCAATGTGGTCTCTACAAGAGAAGACAAACAATGCCAGCTTTTACTAAAGGGATTATGGGTTAACATTTATTCATTGTATTGTAATCTGATGTCAAGTGGTATAAAATCAAGCCAACAATCCATTACCACCCATTATAGGTTAGGTGCTGATGTCATGCAAATTGACTTTTCATAGAACATATTAAATCATTTCTGTGTTCTCGCTATAGAACATTTTTATACAGTTGCTGAACTTCAATAAGTTCTATTTCATATTTGTAGTGAGAAATATCA
The DNA here is from genome assembly GCA_013398595.1 of Tychaedon coryphoeus. Lineage (NCBI taxonomy): Eukaryota > Metazoa > Chordata > Aves > Passeriformes > Muscicapidae > Tychaedon > Tychaedon coryphoeus. The sequence goes on along the minus strand of WBND01000721.1, from coordinate 138,971 downwards.
AAAGACAAATATTTGTCATTTCAAAGCACAGTTGAAATTTTTGCATGGTTTCCTTGCGCTTCCTATCATTAATTAATCAAATGGAATGTAGTTTGTCTTTGGTTAGTAACAGGCAAAAAAAACCTTAATTTGAGAACTGACATCAGTAGTAGTTATCCAACTCTCCAGTTTTGTCCTACTTACCTCCCATGAATGTTATTAGTTTTCATGTATAATAAATTGACACCAAAAAAAGTCAGTTTTTAAAAGATACCTATGCTGTTTAGAGATAATCACTGTAATTTGTAATAAATAACTTTACAAGGAAGAGGGATTCCATGTAAATGTCATCTCTCAAAAGAAATCTTTGACAATTAAAGGCCAAATCCTGTTTCTGAGCAAAATCAATTGGAATTTGCCAGTGATGTTGATCAGGGTGAAATGGGGGTCATATATCTGCCTTTAATAAGCCCCAGTAAAAGGACTAAAGCCTTCTAAATTATGTATCATAAAAAAAGGATTTGTATCCATCCAAAGCTTTTTCTAGGCATTAATTCGTAGGAATATAGGGGGTTTGGGCATGCGGCTCAAAACCCAAATTTTTCCTGTTGGTTGCTGGCTGTAGTGAAAACCATTTAATCATATCAGTTGGGACAAGGGTAAGCACAGTGCTCTTTTCAAGTCTCAGGAAGAGTCAGTCCTCTTGAGTTTAACATAAAGCCAAATGGCTATAGAGTTGTCAAAGTTAATGTTATTTTTGAAACAGTCTCATTTGCTGTTAGAGTTGGGTCACTTTTATGTGTGTGGAAAAACACTACCACATGTTTGAAAATAGTGCTGATACTATGCATATTGTATTGCACTGCAGCTCTCTGCTACTTCAAAACACTTCAAAATTTAGACAGAGGTAGGAAGGGAAGTCGGACATTAATTATAAAAGCTAAGTTTGGTTTTGCCACCCTTGACATAACAGAATGTTTTAACCAGGAAAATATCTTTCTTGTTTTCACCTTTTTCTATTATACTTAACCTTGTGGCTCTAAAATGAAATTAAAGCTCTAAAGTTCTCAATGTCATAGTGTCAACTCTCTAGCAGACCAATGAGGGCAGTGCAAACTTTGATTATTTGAACAATGGAAGAGTTAAAAATTATTGTGTGGATTTGGCAAAGACAGAAAATTAATGCAGTATTGCTCCTATTTTGCTTTGCTAATTATTGCATCATTTTACAAATGGCAGCACAAACTTCTACCTCAGTTTCCCCTCTCTCAAACAGCAAAACTTTCTCTTCTTTTGCAACAATTTTCAGCTTTCTGCTGTGCAAACCCAGATGAAAACCCAGGAGAAACTCTCCCGTAGGTACTGATGCTAAAATGTTACCAAAGCCTCAAAATTCAACTGTGTGTTGCGAGGACCAAATTTTCATCCAAAATTTTTCTCCAGTCAAGTTTAGGCTAAAATAAGTGGGGAAAGCCCATTAGGATTTCCTCCTATCACTCTGCCTTAAAGGTAAGGTAATCCACAGCCTTGAATCTCCTCCAGTGCCCATGAATTTTCAGACCTGGCACATTTTCTCAAGCCTCCTGCTTTCTTCTGTACTATCTGCGTTTTCCACAGGCAATGCTTTGCTTTTTCTGCCCATGGCTGCCTAGCTTGAGGGCTATTTCTACAAAATCCAAAGCATCCGTACCAAGGAGAAAGCTGTGCTGCAGAATTGATAACTCACCTCCATTCACACCTATTTTCACAGTGTCACCAGCTTTGCCATAGAAGCCACTCCAAACTTAAAAGTCTGGCCCTTAGAATTCAAATTTAAAATGTCAGAGTAAAGTAGGTAGCTTATATTCTTCACGACCATCATCAAAATGTTCTAATGCTTCTGCCCCTCTCTGAGAATCATAATGCATGAAATCCAAAGTGCATGAAAAAAAGTGTGAAAACAAGACAATGGCCAAACACAAGAGGCTGATATTAGAATAAAATACCCTCCTGCTGGAAAACACTAGTTTTCAGTTTCTGAAAGCTTTATGCTAAGGTTTTAAGAAAAAAAGCAGTAATGATTTGGCCTGAAGAAGGACATCATAGACCCTATGGCATTGAAAAGCATTCTGCTTCTGCATTTTTGAGCAGATGGCCACAAAAGGTCTGTAGTAGGTTTATGTATAATTCTGGTTAACAGCGAGGTATAGGTAGATACAACCAGTTAAAGGTGATAGAATACCATGGGCTGAGTAGCGCTTATTATGGCTGCTGTTGTGAGACTTCAATTCATTATTGTAACAGACGAAAACAACGCAGCAGCTGCACAGGGCATGGTTGTTGTATTGATTCGGCTTCTCAAAAGTCTTCTCTTAGGATGCAGAGCACAGACAAACATGCACGAACATCACTCAGTTACCCTTATTCTGTTATGCACTTTCTATACCTTCAACTGAAGCAACCTCAAGATACAACAAAATGTTTCTTTAGTTGAAGGCAGACAGCGCTCCAAGCCTGACACTAAGGGGCTGTGCAGATATGGTGACCTTTCTTCCAGAGGCCACATTTCACACTCAAATTGCCATTAGAGCTCTGTGCTCCCTTGAGGCCCACAGTCAACTTCTGTGCCGACCCTCCACTGGGGTTAAAAGTCAGCATGGCATTGTGCCCAGCCTGCATACTAAACAGAGTTAAGCAAAAATATAAGGCAGATCAGCCTTCTGTCCAAGAGAAATTGCATCTTTTTAAAAATATTTTTTTAATACTAGCTATTTGCCATGGTGATAAATGGAATATCTAACTGCACTACTGGGAGCTCCCTTGATGTAAACTGTGAATGCACAGGAAATGCTGCACTTGTCTCACTCTAAATTAACTATAAAATTCAGCACTAACAAAAGCACCCTCTACCTGCACCTGATGTCAGCAGATGTGTTTTGGAAATGCAGAATTGGAAATGAAGGGTTTTATTTCTTCCTTTAGGGTAGCCTAAACAGAACATTTCTGCAAGCAGAAGAAGAGAGTGTAAAGCGGGGTGTCAGCCACCCAACTTTGGTCATGACACACAGCATCTCTGCATACCTTCCATGTGAGCTACCATAGGCTCTTGGCCATAATAAGGTCTTTGATCCTTGTGCACACATTACAGAGAATTCCTGTTGAAGCTTAGTAGCAGCTATGTTATAAAGCTCAACATAGAATTTGTGTAATATGGGAGTCTTTTCATAAAGCAACATTTTGGACCCAAAACCTTCGTCAGTGGTGTGGGCATAGAGCCTTTCAAACACAAATTCCAAATTTCACATCTTAGAGCAGCCTGCCAGCAGTGCATAGAAAATACAATGGCTCCGGGTAAAGGAGGGGTGTTTGCTAAATTCTCATCCCCTTGAGACAGAGCCCCACAGTCTCCCAAAACTCTCAAAGCTCTTACATGCTTTGGTATGGCAAAAATGAACTTGACACAATAAAACATATAAGAGCTCTGCCTTGATCTAGAAGTGGTAAACAGCCTTTAAAAGGAACAGACAATTTGATCTATCTCAAAAGCAATATCTGAGTAAAGGAAGTTTCAATTTGCATTGAATTCCTTGAAGCTGCTCAGTTGAAAATAATTTTTCCATGTGTAAAACCATATTCTTATGGCTGCAAATGGTAATGGCAAAAAATACTTTTTCAAAACTGTTTTAAGAAGACCTAAAATATTTTCTCTGAAATAAAATTAATTTATTATTAATTGTGAAGGCCTGATGACATATCAGAGAAAAGCTGTGTTTCCACAGGTCAGTGGAGATTTCTGAATACTCATATGATGAAACATTTAACCTACCTGACAGTTTTTAATCGAGATGTTGAGAGAAATCAGATATGTTTAACCATAAATTAGACATGTTTATAAACTCCTTAGAAATTACTTCCTAATGCTAAAGCAAATTTCCTACATAGATATGTAGGAAATAGGAAATATATCTGTCAGCAGCAGGTAATTCATGGTGCTTTCTCTTTAAAAAGTAGTACCATTTTAAAGGAAGGTAGCAATTTTCAGTAGATTAGAGGAATGTTTTCCTATCTGCAGCACCCCAAATTATTTCCCCATTCTTTGGTTATGTAGAGTATCAAAAGACCAACCCAAGTATTTAAGGCATCTATTATAAATCTAAATGCAATAAATACACAAAGCCCCAGCCCAGCCCAATAGCCATCTGTAGCTTGTGTCACAAGTCTCTCATATGGCTAATAAACACCTCATTAAACATGAGTTTTAAAAGAAAAGGAAAATAGCTGCCTTAAATGCCACCATATCTGCTGGTTAACAGAATTGATTGGCCAAGGAATTCAGTGGATAGCTGTACCTATAAAGGAAATATCCTGTATGTACTCACAGCTGGAAGTTAATTCAATTATGAATGATATCTACTCTAACTCCTTCATAAGCTTGTATTACAAGCTGTTCTTTGATATAAGGCTGCTTGATCCTGTCTCAAAGCTAAAAGCTAAAAGAATATCCATTTCTATATTTCCTCTAACATTTGAAATGTTTGGGTCTCAAGGCAGGTATCCAGTTAGAAAAGAACTCAATGTCAGAAACATTTTTTTGCTGCATGCCCCCCGCTCCAGAAAAATAAATAAAAGTTAAAAAAAACCCCACATAGTCCATATAGTTTCATTATATGTTTGTTGCATATATTGGCATTCCTTTTTAATGAGATTGAAAAGTAGACGTAGGTTACCACCCCTTTAAAATTTCGTCATCCTCTTCCAAGAGGCTTTGTACACTGCAGACAACCTGCTTCACAAAGCAAACCTCAATTAATATTGTATTTTGCAACCAGCTGAGAAAAAGGAGTGTTTTCTGTATGTGTCACCATATTTGCTATTGTATCCTAAACCACCAATGAAGTGATAGCATCTGAAAAAAACTGTTTCAGGTAAACCAGGGCGAAGCATTTTCTCTAGATGAAAATATGCAGAGGTCTTTTGTCCTTTCCCTGTTTACCCTTTAGTCTGCTCTCTCCAAGTCTTGCAGAATTACACAAGAAGAGGCTCACCACTCCAGGAGTTGTTTGCTCCTTTCTTCTTTATTATATACCTCAGTCGTAGCTTTCTTCAGTTGTTCTTCAAGCCATTGCCATGACATTTCATTTCAACTTCATTTACTTATTGCAAAAGGTCTTGGTAGGATTTTCTGGCAAGTAAGAACTATCAATAACAGGTTCCTGCCATATTAAAAAGTCAGAAAGCTGACTGAAATGGAACATAAAACTTCATGTTGACTTTCTTCTGTCTATGTATTTTTTCCAGAAGCTTCAGATCTTCAGTTACAGTAGTGGGGGGCTGTTGTTTGGTTGGTTGGTTTTTTTTTAAAGGAAGATTAGTTTTCCTAGAAGCTCACAACTTTAAGAGTAGGAATATTTTTGATTACCATTTATTTGTCTGAAAAAAATATAATAAAAGACCCAGGTATTCTTAAAGAAATAAAAAAAATATTTAATAAACAGCATAGTCAATTTTGAAAAACCTATTGAACTTTTAGGCATACTTTTAGGCATTATAGGTATTTATTTGTCCATTATTTTATAATGCATTCCGTTTCTCAAGATAAGCAGCCCTGAAAGGGCCACTCCAATCTATCAGACTGGTAGTGGTATGAACCAAGATACAGGAAGTTGTCCACATTTCAGTAGCCATGTTCTTTAATCTAATGTAAACCTTTGAGTAATTAGCCAAATATGGCAGAGTGCCATATAGTTCCAGAAAAAGTCAGGAAATTTTTGGCCAAACACTGGGCAAAATGGAACATTTTCCTCACCAACTTTGTGGAGGCAAAGGCTTTCATTCTTCTAATTCACAGCGTGCACTGCAGGATACACCAGTTTTCATAGATACCTGCATTATAAATTAAAACTAAAACTTAGATTTAAAACACCAGAAATATTTGCCTAAGTCAGTAAACAATGGAATAGAAGGAAGATACAACTAGGTGTTATAGATTATATTTCAGCCCCAAACAGAGTTGCAGCAATTGCAAATCTTCATTCCTTTGAGTACTGTCTCACAAGATAAAAGGGAGATATGTAAAAACAGGAACATCCCTGCTCTTTGTGTCATCGCCTCAGTGTGGGAGGTGCCACTCCAAAAATACTTTGGCAGGAGCATCCACCTAATGTGGCATTCCACAACAAACAGAACTGCTACTCTCAGCTCCTTTCTTCCACCCAGCTCCACTTAGGCAGGATTCCTATGTGAACTTGAGTGGTCTCATGTGATCTGTGGAGTCAGCCCCTGGGAAGAGGGGCTGTATTGCATTGCACAAAAGGCAGAATTGCAACATGAGAACAGAATCATCTAGAGATGATGGAAACACACATTTTATTTTAAATAATAGGATTAAATACTTCTAATTTTTCATCCTTAGTGGTAAACTGATCATGTAAATTCCTTTCAAGTTTCATATATATCCAGCCTACAACAATAATGAATACCACTGTATCTGTATTAAAAAAAATATTAAAAATTACTACAGTGATCATCCCAGTGATCTTGGAACACTTATTACCCAACAATTTTTTAAAAGGAAATGAAAGAGTATACTAAAGGGGGATAAATCTTAACAGAGAAGCACAACCACATTCTGCTTTGTAATGGGACAGTATTTTTTGTTTGTTAGATTGTAAAGAGTATAAAGCTTCCTTCTTTACCTTGTATAGTATTATGAGACCAGCTAGACTGAATTTAGTATAAAGGCACAATGTGCCAGGGTTCCAGAATGTATCATTACAACAACAAAATATATGTTATTGCAGAAGTACTAGTACACGCTAAATATGCCATTATAACCAATAGAGAAAGCATTAAATAAAGAAAAAAAAAATACAGGTAATGAAGAGAGCTTTAACTTTTAAACCAGATCAGATATCCAGACATGAAAAAGTCAAGTTAAACCACACCCTACAGTAGTATTAAAATTAGGGTTTTATAAGCAGTGATGTATATGATCCTGTAGATGAAACAATGTTTACCCCACCCCTGAAAAGGGTTTAGAAAATAGAATTTACACTACTTGTACCTGGAACACATTATGTCTGTTCCTGCTGCATGACTTTTTAGGACTAGAGGGTTGATTATGGTAACCTTAAATCCATAAGAAATACTAGTTTCATCATACCTTTTACAAACATCAGACTCCATCTATCAGGGCTTTGAAAGCTTATTTATAACAGTCCCACCTACAGCCACTAACCCCCACTTCTTACCTAGGACATAATTAAACTACTCCAGATCCTCATTAACCTGTTCCTTTGATCTCTGCAGTGATGAGATGCAAAGCCATCTTATAAGGCCTCATCTCTTGCTATTGGTTGGGATTTTTGATAACTGTATGCAGAGTTCTGAGGAAGCAAAATCTATTGAAGATTTTCTCAAGCTATGGAGAAATCCAGCTCAAAAGACCAATTTAAAAAAATCCACGTACTGAGTGAAGTGCCTTCATTAGGGTCCAAAGCCTAAAAGAAAATACCAGTCCAGGGAAATGCTGAAGGTCTGCGAGTGACCTTTATTTGGTTTTAATCACTGAAACTCCCGACAGCTTTATAAGTTGAAGGTGCTAGATCACAGTCTAACTTAATAAGGCCCCACAGCATAGTCTTGGCCACCTTTGATTGCTCCCATAAGTCTTAGCACATCTGGTACTCTGTCCTTGGGTGAGAAATGTTTTCCATAACTTTCCCTGTGTTCACTACCCTGCATGTGAATTACTTTTATTAAGGCCAAATGATACAGCACTCTATATTTGTATAAGCTTTTGCAGTTTTCCGCCACCATCCAACTGAGAGAGATGATTGTTTTCCCTAAAATAGAGTTAAGGTTTATCACAGGAATTTCCTTAGCTTTTTCCTTCACCACCATTTGTTTTGAGAATCACATGGGTCAACATAACCTTCAGCTGTGACACAAGATTAAAGGACTGAAGTTTGCAACATGTTGGGTAGGAATCATCCGCAATCTGCTACTTTTGTTCTTTTTCAAAAAATAGCAGGACACAAGGGCAAGCACAAATTTGGCTAGGAAGCGTGGTTTTAAATAAACAGTAAGTCAAAACCCCTGCTAGCTTAACTGAAAAAGGTATTTATTTTTTGTATACATTGTTTAGCTATAACATAAATGAATATAATATGTGAATTTTTACAGATGAATTGTGGCAAAATGAAAAAATGTCATCATCAAGCAATATGTTGTGTATAAATGTTTGACTACTACACACACGTGTATCCAGACATCTGTAGGAGAATAATAATGATTACAAAAAATCAGAAACCCGTATGCCAAAATCTTGTTCCCTCCAGATTTAATTTCACGAAACTTTCCCATATTTTGAATATATGTCTATTTGTTTGCTTTCTATTTTCTTCAGATTCTTTTCTATTCACAGCTGTAGGACATCTCAGCAACTCCAGTCTGAGCTGGAAAAAAAAGAATTTAAGTGGTGTCAGTGATCCTTTTTATTCTCATCCTCCTTCTGGAACAAGAATTCAGAGTAGGTTTTTCATATACTTTGGATTGCTGTTGTTTTTTAATACGGAATGTAACATGTATATTTGAAAATCAAGATGATGCCCTGGAAGTGACATGTGGCTGGTGACATTTGCAAAGATCCTCACACTAATTTTGTAGGATTTGGTTCCATAGTTTTTTACCACCCCTGGAGAATGGGCTTGTACACAGGTTGCTCAGCAGATTTCTGGACTTCTGTACATAAGGGAAAAGTGCATTCATTTGAAGGATTAGAAAATTAGTAAATGCACATGACTTCACTTATCTTTTTTATATTTTGTGCCATACTGTGTTTCAAAACTGGATTTCTGAACAATTAAGGAAATTGTGCTGCTTTTACAAGGGACTTGCAACCTTTTTTTGGAAAATGAATACTCTGATTTCAATTTCTGTGTGGCATTCATAGTGCTTTCTGTGCAGCAGAACTGGTGAAATAATGATGATTATTATTCTCCTTAATTTTTTAAAATTAGTGCAGAAAAAATTTTACAAATGATAAAATTATTCACAGATATCTGATCTAATAGGGAATTATAAAATTCAGAGGATCTGTTTTACTTGCAACTGTTTTTAGTTGATTCTGTTGTGGCCTAGGTAGATTACATGTGTAGTGTTTTAAGATAATCTCCTCCCGAGAATTGTTTGAAAAGACAGGAAAAAAGGACTACTCAGTAAGTTTTGACACATGCACTCAAAGCCCTAAACTTTGTCATTAAATAGGTGCTCATGTGAGTAGCCACAAACTTCTAAAGTACTTCTCACTCATTATCAACATCCTCATTGACAAAGATTCTGTAGTAGCAGAAGTTTCATGACCATACTGTGTCTGATCATTGCCTGTTTAGGAGTAGCCAGAAGGGATGTCCAGGGATGAGAAAGAATAAAGAAAATTTTTGTGTTAGTTGCTTTAGCACTGTCCTGGTCTTGACCTACTTTCAACTCAGAGGAGTCACAAATCTGAATGGATTTTTCATGCAAATGTAATGTAAATTCTGCATAATCCTCAATACATTCCCGTTCTATGAAATTTTTCAGTGTGAGGCCACCTATAGTTAGAGATTCCTTGGTGTTCCTCTGGTAAAAAGAAGCCTTTTTCCAGCCGTAACTTCTGATTTGACTTTTACTTATTTTACTACTTTTCCACATTAGAGGAGATAGTGAATAATTAGCCCATAGTCAGCCTCTAGGAATGCCAGTCTTGGCCTTCAGAGCTCTACCAAAGCTCTCCCAACTCATGTTCTCTCTTTTCCACTGTTCTATGTGATTATATCTCATATGGAATTTGTGAAGTAGCCCTTTAGTGACCCCTCTACACCTACCATATTCAATGCATCATCCACAAAGATTCTCCAAAAGCTTTTTTGGGTCCCCCTAGTTCTTCTGTGTGACAAAATAAGGGGAGGGTATCACATGGGAGTTTTTGATTCCCTTTTCAGTTTGCTATTAAGTCTTTCCCAGCTAAAGTGGATAGCTGCTCATGCTAAATTCAACCAGCTTAACTCCATTTTCAAAGAAAAGTACTCACTGTACATTGCAATCTTGTCTTTTTATAGCAGGTTCCATTAAGAGATAAGGAAAACAGGCGGCTTTATCCGACTCTGGTAAAGGTATTCCACTAGTTTCAATGTTTCAAAGATCTTTTTGCTGGGTTCAGGCAACAGATAAATACAGGTACACCCTATTTTGACTCATCCAGCAGCTTTCACAAGAAAAAAAATAATAACAGTTTCTTTTGTTATTGGGTGCTATGCTGCAAGATGTGAACCTTGTATGAGAGATTTTTCTGGTCAGCTCAGTGTTATTAATTACATCAATACTATCATTTTAAATGTAGGCTCTTTATTTTCCTACCACACTAATGAGCAAGGTAAAAAGTCAATAGAGGTTATTTCTTATCATTAATTTTATAATCATTAGCTTACAGTGCAATTATTCTTATAGTTGTTTGACTGATATTCTTTCTATTTCTTTTTATTGATGCCTGTCATCATTAGAAAATTCACAGGTCCTCCAGACTGAAGTTTCTGAAGTCTATAAAAAAGATAAGAGCCTTTAAAAAATAAAAAATGTTAAAAATTACTTTAGTATTAGTTTAACTAAATATTTCCTGAGGGTCCTGTGAGTGTAGCCTGTGTAATTCAGTAACATATTTTAAAAGGATATATATGAAATAATACTATTTGCAATCAAGCAATGAATTAGGGTTTGAACTCCAGCCACATGCTTTGACGCATGTGCATTAGACATTTAGTTTCTTGGTCCTATTTAACAAAATTTGAGGGATAGAACAGAGGTGTCTGATTAAAATCACAAGGGCTTTAGGTTCTCTTACTCATGACTAGTGAGAGAGGGACATCTGGGACACAATTCAGGTTTTAAATACAGGTTTATTTGTCCTTTGATATGTGTGTCGTTCTCCATTGATTAGCTGGGAAGAAAAGAATAATTGCAATTCTAATTAAACGCGTCTCCTACGTGCCTAAAATTAGCTAAGATAAACTCAGATTTCTTTGCCTTAACTTTCTTTTGTAAAACAAGTTTAAATTGTACTTCTCCTCTGTGAATATGTAGCACCAAGCATGACTGTAACATAAATTTTAGCCATCATTGTGCTGTCAATTATTACCAATAGCAGTATCAATGGCAGACTTACCTAACACAAAACTATCTTTTCCCAAAAAAGATGAGTCACTAAGATTTGAAAAAGTTTTAATGATGCATTTTGTGTCTAATCAGGAGTCAAAACTGTCCAAAGGTTTGAAGGAGGCTCATCTCATGAAGCCTCTTAGAAACTATGTTACTAA
>WBND01000721.1:87076-125042 GCA_013398595.1 Tychaedon coryphoeus | reverse complement strand
GGATTGTTCTTTGTAATACTGTATTTCTATTTTAATTTTCCTAGTAAAGAACTGTTATTCCTAATTCCCATATCTTTGCCTGAGAGCCCCTTAATTTCAAAATTATAATAACTTGGAGGGAGGAGATTACATTCTCCATTTCTAAGAGAAGCTTCTGCCTTTATTGGCAGAGCCTTCCTTCAAACCTGGACACAGGCACGTGACCTGGTAGACTGCACCACTCTCCCTAAAAGAGCTGTCCACTATAGGAGCCATTGCTCTTCTTCCTATGAGCACTCACAACTTCACAGTAGGTGCACACATTTCACAGTACGTTTTTCAAGACTGGATTTAAAAACAAACTTAGAAGAGAGATAGAAGTTTTCCAGGTTCTAGCTGACGGGCTTTCCCCAACAAGGTTCTTTCTACATCCACATGCCATTTTACCAACTGGTTTACAAAGTGCATATCACCTGAAACAGCTCCTATTCTCTTATGAAGTGTCTATCCTAGCTAATTCTGGGATGCAGGACAGCAAGACTGCAATCATAAAGGCATCCAGCTGATGGGTGAATTGTCCCTTTTCTCAGCTTCTTATTCCTAAGTTTTTCTTAAACATATATTTCCCACATGCAGCAGTGGCTTCCCTGTGCCTCTATGAATTTATGGATAAGAATTCTTGCTGAGAAGCATCTTCCAGTTTACTTGCAGCAGCTACCTAGGACTTATTCACATTCCTCATTGTTAAAGACAGGAAAGTTGTGGAATGGTCTGCAACTTAGAGTCACAGATTTCAATGGTTTTTAAATCCAGTGATTTAGTTTAAGTATTTACTTCAGAGCTGGACTTGTTCAGCAGTTTTTCCCCCTAGGCTACAGCATGCCAGGAAATCCAGCACATGATAAATATACATAGCTCTGAGGTCATTATTGCTCAGATTGTGATGCGTCTTCTGTTCAGTTGTTGACTCCACATATATCAAAACCTGATATTTAATAAACACTAGCACTGATTTAACTTGGGATATTTAATATAGTTTGGAGACTGTAATTCATGTAATATTTAAGCAGTTAAATGCCACAGCTACTTCGATAAATAGTAAATACTATATATTTTTGTCTGGGATGTGAAAGATCCAAATTTGCACTGTATTCCTGAGGCTTTGAGTGCAACATCTAGAACATTGCAAAGGTGATGCAGCACTTGTGGGTGCTAAACTGTGAGAAAAAGTTTGGGGAGTGGGGGATATGGAGAGAAAGCTCAAAATGAACTGTTGTTCATGTTAAGACCCCATATTTCTTACCTAATAATCCAAATCACTCCTGCCCTGACACCTTTTCAGTTGAATCACTAAGCTCATTGACATGCTTGTGATAGCCATGCAGGAAAAGAAAAACTGACCTGCTCTCAGATGAGGAGACTTCCAGCCCCACAGTTATACAACAAGTGGATATTTACTATTTAGTGTGTCGTCTCATTCTCCGGCAGGGAGGCCAGATGAAGTGCAATTCTCAGGGACCAGCACTTCCAGAGTTGTAGTCCCTGTTCTGAAAATTGTTCCTCCTGTGGCCTTTAGATAAAACATTTTCTTCTGCATTTTGGCTTCATTATGTTTCAGAAGTGCTAAAAATAGCAACCGGGCAGAAACATTAGTTTGGAAGCTGGAAAGAACTTTTCACACAGCATTTCTGTTTTCATGTTTCTCCTACACCATGTCCCTGAGGAATTAATTCTATGCAATGTTACCAAAAGAAAGAAGAGGGAGATCAATACAAGACTGAATCTCCATACCATCTGTACACAAGGATATTTGGGGTGGAGATTAGCATAGTGAAAGGATGTCACTGAGTTTTTTTATTTAGTATTGATGGATTAAAGTGAAAACTGCTGTCAAATGTGACTTGACAATAGCAAAACAAAACAAACAAGCAGAACAAAACAAACAAGCAAAACCAAATAGACACAAGAAAACCCCAAACCAACATAACTGCACACCTCTAACAACCTTTCAGCCTACGTACACTTTGGAAAGCGCTGAAATATAAACATTTTCTGGAAAACTATTTCCTAGACCTGTTTTCAGAAAAAGACCATCAGCCTGTGAATCTGCATTAATTTTTGATCTGTCCCAAGTGGTCATTAAACATAAAAATATATACCTTGTTTGCAAACTGTAGCAGTGGGATTCAGACAGTCTTTGTGAAGACAGTACAGAAGACTTTTGTCCACATGGGGCACAGTATAAGGAATGTCAGAAGACAATTTGAATACCAAATTTGTTCTTGATTAAGGAAAAATCAAAACCAGTAGGATGTGTTTACAAATGAGCTCTTTGAAGCCCAGCTTTTAATCTTGTGGTGTTTTGACTGCAAACATGTGGCATGTTTATACTTGTCAATTCAGTCAAGTGTTTTGTAAGATAGAGTATTTGGACTTTTCGACTGCTGGCATTGGATTTTTCTGCAAAATGTCTGATAATTCTTTAAATGTTTCATAATCAATATTAATTAGCTCTTTAACAGTAAACAAGTAAATTTAGCACATGTATGGAACCATTTCACAATTCATTTTGAGCAAGCTTCCTGCGAAATCCTCCTTGAACTTGCGAGTTCCTGATAAAGGAACAGGCAGTGGTCATCTTCTCTATAGACATTGCAAAGTCCAGGGGCGTATTTTTGAGGGTATTAGTTAACTTAATCTCTTAAAACTTGTACAGGAAGATATTCCTCTAATTTTTGTTGTTTGGTATTGTCTTGCTATTTTTCTTGTTGGAAACTGTCTTATAAGGATTTCTTTTATTGTTAATTAATAATGTCATTCCAAACATATCTCTTTGCAGGAAACTCTAGATGAAAGAAATACCAGTCACCATGCAGAGGGAAAGAAAGTTGTGAAACCATGAGGACATACACTTTCTCTATGCCAGTGGTACTTAACAAGTCCATCACTTTCAGTGGAGTGTCCCTTATCTTGAAGATCTTGAAGTCCTAATTCCTCTTTTGCAGTTGGATAATTTTGTTTCCACATATGGTGAAAATATCATCTTTTTCTAGATATTATTTCTGAATTTTTTATTTAAATAACCTTTCCTGACTATCTCTAAACATAAAAGATTTGAGTCTTTGAGCCTTTTCATGTTTTTCCTTCTGCAAGAGAATTTCTGCAGCATCCCATGAACACTCCTGCTATCTCTCTGACTTCTTTCAAATGCGATTGTTTTTTTAAGATGAGATTATTTTCTAATCCTGTATGAGAATATGTGGGAATTTACTTTCTGTTGGAAGCAGCAGAAATTAGCATCTACCTTACAATGTTATATGAGTGGTAAGTTGGTTCAAAATCTGCAGTTTGTCAGCTAGCAGTTTAGGGAAACCTAGCTTTCCTCTTTTGTAGATGCACCTCTGACAAAGCTTCCTGGTGATGTGAAAATGTCATCTAAGAGTTCAATAACTTCTGAGAAGCTCCAGGGCTCATATCCCTGCTTCTCTAAGATATCAGTATATTCTCTATACCAATATAGATGTCCAGACTGAATCAAAGTTGACTTTATTATGAGAGAGATAGTACTAATACATTTCTTCACTACTGGTTAGAAACTGCCAGTGTAGAAATTGAATTGAAGTGGAATATGTGACTTGAAACAAAGATTTAAAAGGCTTGTAATTAATTTGTGACTGTTTATTTTTATTATTTAGAATTTGTGGAACAAAGTCCTTGTTGCAGGCATAGTAAGCTAGGGGGGGAAAACCCAGAAGATGTCTATAACTGAAGTAGCCAATTTTTGCTGTAATTTATAGAAGTAGACTTTGAGCAAAAAAGGAAAAATTATGCTCCCTTAAACTATGAGCCAACTGTCTACAAACCAAATTACAATAAGTTGTATTTTCTGAGTCTCTGTAAGACAGCCTTATTTATAAATACAGAAGCACAGAGTGGTTAAATAAGGAGGGGTCATCTTGTCCAATCCACTCTGCTCAAATGTGGATACCTACAACAAATTGCCCAGGATCTTCTGCAGCCAGGCTTTGAATATCTCAAATGATGGACACTCCACAACCTCTCTGGGCAAGCTAGTCTAGGGTATGAGTACCACCACCCCAATAAATTAGTGATTCCTTGTTTCAGATGGACCACCACGTGTTTTAATTTTTATACATTGCTTCTTATCCTGGTTAAGCCTTTTGAGAAGACTTAATTCACTGGAAGCATTTATCATTTTCTTAAATAGCCTTATACAAGAAAATATTTTGTAAATGGCTAATACAAAATGCTCGATTTTGTAGAATTCTGTTAGCAAATATGTGCTGTTGCTAAAACAAAAAAAAAAAAAAAAGGAAAAGTTTGACCAGCTAAATACATGCAAGATCT
The DNA here is from genome assembly GCA_013398595.1 of Tychaedon coryphoeus. Lineage (NCBI taxonomy): Eukaryota > Metazoa > Chordata > Aves > Passeriformes > Muscicapidae > Tychaedon > Tychaedon coryphoeus. Next base: position 120,695 of record WBND01000721.1, on the reverse strand, counting down.
TATTCACATGCTGCTGTCCTTTTTGTTCTTATGGGTAAATGAACATCAAAAAGAAAGAAGCTTATTTTCTATTAGTATGTACTTTACAGAGGAATTGAAGACTAAAATGTTTGCAGGAGATCATAAACTGAGTTTGAGTAAGTACCACAAGAGAAAATACTTCTATTATAGTATGTTGGTTGTAGGCTTAAACACAGTGCTGTCAAGTACAAGGAAATGTCATCATTTGTGTTTGAATTGTAACATAAATATTTCATTATATTTACATTCTTTTTGTGAGTCTCAAGGGTACTCAGGTCATGAGGGGCCTTTTTTTTCTTTTTTAATGCCCTTAACATCCTAGTTTCTCTCTGATGCATACTATTTAAAGATGACAAAAACTGAACGTTTTATAGCGAAGCTCTGTATTCTTATTCAAGTAGGACATTCTGAAACATAACAAGAAAGCAAAACAGGAGATAATGGAAAAAAGGACAAAAAGGCAAAATAGGAAAGAGAGTTAGAGGACTGCATAGTAAATTAAAATGAAATTGCGAAGGAAATGCAAAAATAATCAACTTTCAAAATCCAGGCTATAATGTTATCTTAGGCTTATGTCAGGACATAAATTAATTCATACTTTCTTGTGATTTTTTGGTGTCACTGTTAAACCTTTAAATACCATTAAATCCACACAATTCTAAGTTGCACAGCATTTTTTTTTCTGTGTGCTGTATGTAATATCTCTGTAAATAGTCCTGTATTCCAGGCACAGACACAAATATAATTTTAAAATTTTTAAAACATCATGTAACAGTGGTCTCTTACTGAGCTAGCAAAAACTAAAAATACATGATCTGAATGAAAATCAGGTGAGGATCAAACACCTCTACAGTATTCTATAAGTATTAGTTTTATCAAGAGACATTATCTAACAGCAAGGTGCATCTGCAGAAAATACAATGTTCCTAACTATTCTGGTAATTTATTTTTAAGTATTGAAGAACAAAGTACTTGTAGGGTCAGCCAGAAGTCATCATTGAAGGAAAATATGTGTGATCACAAAGAGATTAAAGAGGAAATACATTCAGTTCATCCAAACATTACAATAATAGGATTAGAAAATAATAGGATTATAAATACTAAACCTTTGAGGATAAATTCTACCGTTGAGGAGACCTGCGACTGGATTTCTTGATTGTCTGCAGATCTTTTTACACCAGTAGAAAAACAGGAATTGTTCGGAGTGCTTTCTGACTTAATTTGAGTGTTGATTCAAACTTGGTTTTTTACCACCTCTGACATATGTTGTTAACCTTTTGAAAGCCCTTTACAGATGTATTTTTCTATTTTTTCTATTCATTCTATGGTAGATTAAGTGTGAACTATTATTGTAAGTAGCTTGGTCCATCGTGCCACACATAGCAAGCAGAGTGACATATAATAAAATCTTCTATTTAACTTTTTTTAAAGAGCAAGGGCCAGGGTCAAAATATAAATACAATTGTTCCATGATGGTTTATTCCACAGAAGCAATACAATTCTGCACTGTTTTTCATTCTGTGTTATCTTAGACAAAGCTGTATTTTCTATGTGGTTCTGTTTTGTACTGGTTTCAAACAAGTATTTACACTACCTTTAGTGTCAACTTCAATCAGGATTTTAATTTCCATTTCCACACACACGCATACACACAAAAAAAGCCAAATATAGAGCTCAGTCATTTTACAATGGGATAGGTTCCAAATGTCCCCTCCCACTGGTCCTACAAACAAGACAGCACAAGAGGAAAATGTTACAGACCATCATTACAGGTTTGATACTTAAATCATACATGATTTACTATATTGTTAAATGTCACATTAATGTGAGTTGCACTCCTTAGCCATTTTATATTTATTTTGGGTTCAATTTTAAACAGGAGTCAAGTGCATTTTATGGTAATCCTCTGCTAAATTATGTTGACTTATTTTGAACTGAAATCCACATAAAGCTTTAAGAAAAAATATTAAAGATTTGTTTCAGCATGCTAAATCAGTTTACAAAGTTCAGACATGCACAGTTTGAATTTTTGCTATGATTAAGGTATTCTCCTAAAATAACGTCTAGTTAAGCTATATATGTCAGAGGAGTTTGAGAGAAACCTGAAGAAAAGTGAACTGACATGGAGCAGTAAGGAAGTGTCCAGGGGATGCTGGAAGCTCTTGCATTTCAGTTATAAAAGCAGCCAGACCTGGGGATAGATCCTGCATGATGTATATGAGTTCACCCACCATAGTGAAAAACAGAAGTGTTTAAAGCCCATGTACAACTGCAGAGCTTTTTTATTGGTATTACAGAGACATGGTGGGATAGCTCTTGTAACTGGGAAATAGCAATGGATAGATACAGACCAAGAAAATATGTTACCTTCTTCATACAGCTGTAGTGACAATGGCAGAACTTCAAAACCAAGAGGAATTTTAATCACCTTGTTATTTTCTGGAACTAGAATATAGGAGGTATGAGAAATACAAGAGATTGCTGGAGTGTGATGATGAGAATTACCTGATATAAGGCAGGATTGAGCCAATTAAGGCAGATTTGTTGCTAGATCTGCAATACAGAAATGAGTAAGAATTAATTCATAATGTGAAGAACATGGGCAACCTCGGCCATAATGACTATAAGACTGTAAGATAAATTATAAATGAGTAGGATAAAGAAGAAAATGACAATCTCAAACTTCAAGAGAGAAGATACATTTGATTATTCAGGAATCTTCCTGGCAGCATTCTGGCACCTAGAAGGCCTGTTAATCTTCAAGGGTATCCTCCTCAAAGCACAAGTATGATCTGTTCTAACATGCAGGATGTTAAATCAGCATGAAGAATACCAGCATCGATTACATGAGAGATCCTGATTAAAACTGCATGCTGAAAGGAAGATAGAAGATCAGTTGGGTAACCCAGAGGTGTGGAGCCCAAGCACCAAGGGATGAAGCTAGAGATTCAGAGACAATTGGATGTCATAGGCATTTCTTTCAGGTTGAAGGAATACAATCCTGATGTATGGAAGATAAGAGAGATAATTTTGAGATGGGTGAGTGATTAATAGTGACTGTGTATTTTTATTGTTCTGGTTTGGGATTTCTCTTTACAGTTCCATGAATAAAATATTACATTTATATTAACTGTATTCATATATCTGGTAGAAATTCACTGAGACATACTGTGCTAGGAAGCAAGAGAAAAAGAAGATAAGAATTTCCTAAGCTTGTCGAGAAATGTTCACACAAGAAAAAAATTAAATTAATAAAAAATATATACCTTTGCAGATAAAATTTTCAGAAAATGGGAAGAAACTAACTTTCAAAAACTTGGAGGAAGCTAAAGCTTTTATATTTGGCACTAGCCATCTGGGCTTAAGGAAGGTATTGGTCTTGCCTGAAGAAAATCAAAAATATTCTCATGCAAGGGCTGACTTTCTGCAGTTAGACAGAATTTTGAAACATCTTTTATTTGCAATTTAATTTGAATAAAATTTGTAAACCAGCTTTTTAGGAGAAAAGCAATAATTTCATGAAAATGAGAACATTATTTGTACTGGCAGTTCCAAAGCTAAAGGTTTTGGTCAGACTGACTAGATTCTCAAAAAGCCTTACCTGCCAAACACAAAACTAGGAAGGTACAAGATATTCCAATTCTCCTTCACCTCCCCATATACCATAGCCTGACATGTTGGGGCTTCATGCAGGAGATTGAAGGTCTCAATCCACATTCATGTGGGGTGTGACCTGGACCCTGAATCTGGAAACTGCCCATTATTTCAACTTTTTCTTTTTGTTGAAAATGTCTGAAGTTGTATTGGTATTTTATCTTCCTTTCACTCAGATATTCTTCTTTGTTATTTCAAATTTTTGAATTATTTTAATTTTGTTTTTACCTTAGAAAAAATGTCTTATTCACACATCTATTTAGCATGCAATCTCAAGGAAGAACCCTCTTACTGCATTATTGTTTAATGCAACAGAGAACTAAAATGCATGAAAAATCATGCTCAAAGTGTTTTACAATATTGACTTCCATAAAAAAATCACAGATTTTTTCTATAGGCCATAGATGGCCTACAAAAGTGCTAATGTGAATTCATCCATCTTCCCCCATTTGGATCAACTATTGGTTCCTAGATTACAGACGTGTATATTTTATCTTGTATCTATAATTACCTAAGGTGGATCATCATGCCTATATGTTGTGTGTATGCATTCGATAGAAAATCATTATTACTCAGTGTGAGGGGTAATGTACATTACACCTCTCTCTGCAGACCCTCTTTTTGATGTTTCCTTGCTGCCTAATTCAATATATGTGGGGAATACCAGAGTAGTGAACAGATTAGTCTCTGATGATGAGATGCCCACTGCACCTCTCCATCCACCTTGTGACAGAGGGCTGATGAAGTACCCACTGTGGACAAAAAGCCTTTTTCTCTTTCAGTTGCAGTGACAGGTAGTAGCAGGTATGACTAGAGCTAGGTAGTCTATGCAGTAGGCACCTTAAACTAAAACAAACAAGCAAAGGCTGCAACAATGTCTGTTCCATTTTTTTTTTATTATTATTATTATTTTTATGCATATAAAACGTTATCCCATATTTTGTGTTCACAACTTCATGGCTAGATATAAGTGGGTAATGAAGTCAATTTTTGCTGTCTAAACTCAGAATTTGTCATTTAGCCACCACACAGAGTCTCAAGGAGCTTGGTAGGAATTCTGGCTATACATAAAATGACCTCTCAGAGTCCAATAGCTAGAGGAAAGGATGACAGTGATATTGCCACCTGCACACCTTTTGTGAATGAGAAAAGAGCTCCATGCCCTAATGGAATTATAGAAGTTCAGGGAAAATTGGAAAATTACGTATTACTTGCTCTCTTTGCATACCTATGAATACTTGAGGTCAATTTTCCATATATTGACCTTCTGCATCTGCATAATTCATCTCCATTTTTACAGTCTGTTGTAATAAATTCCATATTTCTGACAATAATCCCCACTCAATCGCGGGCAGAGCATTTTATAAAGGAGGCAAGGAGGAAGATGCAAAACTGTATGTCTAACAATTCCTGCACCCCATACAATTAAAAAAAATGTTTAAGCCTGACAGCTAGAGGAAAGCTCAGTATTAAATAATATTCTAGTTTTTTTGCAGAGTGGAGACATTGGGCATTTGGGGTGCCACGCTCCTCTTTCCGATCCAGAGCAGAAGTATACAGAGTCCAGTAAAACTGGGAGCCAGATAGCACAGGCAAACTGAGCTCCTTTGCTACCTAATTTGTATTAGTTCAATTAAAGAATCGTGTGAACAAGTGGAGAAAAACGACTTGCAATTTTCCCTTACATTTGCAGAAACTAATCTTAACTTCTTAAAAGTTCCAAAATGTCTATTTTATGTTGCAGCTTATTGTTCTTAGGTTTTTTTATGCTGTGTTGCTACGTTCTGAGGAAAGGCAGAAATTCAAAGAATAAAAACTTTAGAAGGAAGATGATCTTGTGTTGTTTCAAAACTAGTCAGAAATAAGAGAGAAAAAAAAAATGATATATTCATTTATTCTACAGGATAACTAGTTACTTTTTTCCCCATGGCATTTGTGTACATGAAAAAAGGCCTTGGTTTCCCAACAGAGATTTCATCAAGTGTAAACCTTCTTAGATTTTATACTGTTCTTTTATGTTTTGCATTAGTGCTGTCACTGGCTCCAAACAAGTGTTTCTTACTATTCATATGCATCATTCATAGTCAAGCATTAGATTATCCAAAGCATACTCATACTCATCCTTTCAATGCTTAGTCTGTATCATTGTGTGTGGTCATACAGATAATGAGTTATTCAACGAGTGAACAATGATAAAGTAAATCTTTCAAACAAACACATACTTCAGCTTGTAAAATATGCATATTTTGGAGAATATCCATTTTTCAACAGTAGAGTTGCTGAAGGTACTCAGAATAATTTCTTGTTATTCATATCCTTCTGAAGGATGAAAACTGACATTCTTCATATGATCTTTCTTTGGGAAAATACTAAGAGTGAAGAAAACTGATTCCTTGAGTGGGAGGTTCCAGAAATAGGGAATGTTGGGAATTTATATGATTCGGACTCCCAGTATATAATAAAGGATTTTTAAATTCAAACAATCTAGAGAACACTTTTGAAATGGGCCATATGTTTTTTCAGGAATAAAAAGTTTGTGCTGATTGATAATGAACTTTTACATTTTCACAGCAAATTAAATAGAGACAATATTTTAAGGGACAGCATGTATTCCACTTAGAACAGGGGATAAAATAAATCTTTGAAATATTTTGGTAACACAGGCTTTGCTAAACACATACCATTTCAAGGTTTTGTTGAAGCAATGTTGTTTACAAAGTCTGAAGATGATGAGAAGCAGAAGAAAATTAGGAAATGTTATCTAGGTGACTCAGTTTGAGCACTCAGCTGGTCTCCTTCAGACATTTACAGGGGGCTCAGATAAATGGACAGAATGTTTAAAACTGGGCTGCCCATTGTGAAAGTGCCTTCTTATAAGTATTAAACACCCGAAGACAACACAAGACAAGCAGTGAAGTCTGAATAGAAGCTCTGCATTGAAAAGCTAGGATCGTAAACCAGCAGGGAAGCAGAGCAACAGTTCAGATGACTTACTAAGCACCCCAGCTGGCATAGGTTTTTCTGTGTGCACATTGATTTTAAATTGGAAGGAAAAGAATGTAGAGGTAAATATCTATTTAACTTTTTCGTTTCCACTGTTATTAATTTAGTTTTTACTTCTGCAGCTTATTTTCCACATTCAGGGTAATAACTTTTCTTTTTCCAAAAATTCTTTTATATATACATATATAGTACCACAAAAGTAAGCATGCATATATTGTATGTATATGTGTAATTGTAGAAGGATGGCAGGTTGAAGTGTCATAATTCTTCCAGGACTGAACACACTACAAAGTAGTATATTGTTATGATGGTTTACATAGAAGCATTAAGACTCATGGACCTTTCTTTGTGAGTTCACAAAAACCTATACATCTTTACTTAACCTTTGACACTGCATGCAAAATACTGGTTAAAAGAGACCCTTCAAAATTATAAATACGTAATGAATTATTTGGCCATTTCCTGAGAAATACTACATGTTATCTAAAAAGAATTCAAGGCTGTAATTTCTAGTAGTGGTGAGACAGGACAGTTACTGGCATGCCATTACCACATCAGAGACCTGACAAAATATAACTGGACTTTTTCTCATGAAAACAAAATGGTTGACTTTTACAATGATCCTTCCCAAAATGTGACACTGAAAAATATATTTCTTAAAATGCACCTGATGGGGAGCAAAACTGCAGGCATGGATCTTCCAAATCATTGATAAGATACAGCTCTTTCACATCTAGCCTCATGTTTCACAGAAAATTAGCTTGATGCTCTTAGTCTGCTCCAGTGGATGACAAATTGCTATGCAAAACCTAATAATGAAATTGTAAGTTGATTTCAAAATCATGGATTCTGGAAGGATGATTAATATTATTCTTTTCCATGCGGTTATTCTTCCAGTTCACATTTCTATTTCTTTGTGTATTAATTTCTGATATCTCTCTTTCTCCTGCAACACAATGATTTCTACTTTTATTAGGCATACCATTAGTCCAAAATAAATTATAAAGGGAGAAAGCAACTGAAAATTGAAGACTACAGCAACAGCTCTTGTTAAGTGCCATGTCATTATTAAAGAGCCAGGAAAAAAGTAGTTCTTGTTTTAATGAGAATAAGAAGTTCCTAAAGCCCAGAACAAAGTTGCTACATTTTGCATTGGAAATCTTGGTCCATTTTATTATCCATTTTCCATAAACATCTTATTGACATCTGGAGAGTATATATTATAACTAAAGGTCCACATAAACTGACAGAATGTTTGTGAGAAATTCTGATAGTATTATGAGGCTGCCCATGGGAAAGTCACTTCACACAATAAAGGCATCAAAAAATGTTTGCAAATCAAGCAAGATTAGGCACTACCTTTAAAAATAAGCTTAATTTTTGTAGTTGCAGGGGGGTTTATTTTAAAATATGGGATTCTTTCTAGTAAAGGAGCATTTCTACTCTTAGTATTTATGCATACAGAGATCAGCAAACGGGGATATCAGCATAGACACTGAAGCAAAGCTGCAAAGTTCAGTTCAAGTTCAGTTCAAAGTTCATGTTTTGAGCAAAGTGGCAAGAGTTTTGCTTAACTCCTGCTCCCTTTTCTGAAAAACCAGCCTTTATTCCAGATCTTAGATTTTGGAAACAGACAAGTTTTTCTAAAACCTATCTACAAACTTCCTCTGTCTGTTGGTGTTTATTTTACTAGTTTTATGCAAAGTCTGGAACTTCTAGGTATTGTATCTGCCAGCTACAGAAATCTCTTTCTTTTAGCTGGGGGGAAAAATTAAAAAAAAAAAAAAAGGTCTGTGAATTAACTACCCCTTATTTCACTTACTCCAACTCTCCTTTCTTTGTTTCTCTCTAAAGATTCATAATACACAGTAACTTGAGTAACTAAGTGTGCTGCTGGAGTGGTGGCACCAGTTTGAACTCTCCCACAGAGGCGTTCTGCTAGCAGGAATAGTGATATGGACTGTCCTGGTTTTAAGGACAGGTATCTGTCAATAAAGGCAGAAGCATCTCTTTGAAATGGAGAATGTAAATCCCCTCCCTCCAAGTTATTATAATTTTGAAATTAAGGGGCTCTCAGGCAAAGATATAAGAATTAGGAATAACAATTCTTTACTGGGAAAATTAAAATAGAAATACAGTAATACAAAAAACAATCTCAACCCTGACAGAGTCAGAATACAACCTGACACCCCGTCAGTCAGGGTATCGGTAGCAGTCCAATCAAAACAGTAGCTACAATCCCCTGCAGTGGCAGGTGTGGTTCAGCTGAAGCAGTGCTCCTGTAGAAGGGTGCAGCCTTCCTCCAAAAGTCCAGGGATGATGTAGAAAGGTCAGGCTTCTCCTCTGGAATCCAGTGGAAAGAAGGTATCTTGCTGTCCAACAGCTCGGTTTTTATCTAGGTAGGAGAGGCTTGGTTCCTCCCTCTGGCTGGAGCATCTCTCAATGGGATGATGTAATTTTATCAGTCATACAGTGGGACTTAATGGCTCAGCAGCAGATGATATCTTCTTGGAGGGAGGATGGGTTGTGGAAAAGATAAAGATGATTGCCCCATCTTATCTTAAAGATGGTCCATTAGCAGATGGTATGTGCCATGGAGATAAGGAATCACTGCCCCACCCAGTTTTAACAGATGGTGATAGAATACACATTTCTGGCCACACCAACCCAACACATGGACCAACATCCCTGACTGCTTCCCTGCCACATCCTCCCTCTCAGGGAGGACCACATCCAGAGCAGCCCTCCTGCCTAGGTGGCAAGACCTGGACACTTGGTCCTATTTACAGTTGTTGTGGACCTTGACAAACCCTGGAGCTGAGAATAAAATCAATGTCTCTCTAGTACAGACGGTGAACAGGCTTAAGTGAGTTAATGCTTTGAACACAGGCCAGATCTCTTTTAATTACTAAAAAACCGTGTCATTCCAGGGTCTCTCCGTCATGGTCTGTTGCTCTGCTCAGGTAGTTGTTTTTAATACATAAACCATGCAGTTAAATATCTGCCAACTTAAAATGCATTATCTAAATAACCTTAAAATCTTCTCTGCTTTAGCTTTTTCAACCTTTCTCAGGAAAACCTGTAGACCATTTGTATGGATTTATGGAGATATAAATGCCTAAAGTAATGTTTCAGCACTAACAAATGTAGGTAGATGTGACTTAAAAACAAGCTGATCATGCACTGGAACAGCAGACACTGGAGGATTAAGGGACTCAGTGAAGATAAAAGTGTAGTCAAATCTGCAGAGAAGAAAAATAAGCTTGCAAGGAGATCCTAAACAAGTAGAACATGCAGGAAATATTCAAAGATTGGCCTTCACCACTGTGGGTTTTTATTTAAATAACCAATAGGTACATAACTGCTTTGAACATATAAGTTGCTCAGTTTTGGGTGAGCTTGTCGAGATTTCCTTAAAAGAAAAGTTTTACAACTCCTGTTGTCCTAAGGCATCATTTAGTGCCCACATGCTTGGAAAATTTTCTAATGAGTTCAGTAGGGAAGATTTCACAGAGCATGGAAAAAAATCCGTGTAGAACTACAGCTACCTCGGTTGTTTGCAGCTGGTGTGAGCACAGCCCCTCACAAAGCACTTCTGCAATACTTTCTTGCTAAGCACACTTGCTTTTTTCCTATTTGAACAATGCCAAAAAGTGATAACTCACACTCTGAGAATTGTGCTGACAGTCAGCTGTCACTCATTGTCCTTTATTCTGACAACCTCAGGCATTCAGCCATGGATTCATGAGTTTTCCCCATTCTCTTGGTTTTTAAAGTAGGTGGGGGATGGGCAAATATATCAGAGGATTCAGCCCTGAATAGACTTTTGTTTTGCTCTTTCTTTTGCCTCCTGACTGTGTCAAATGCAGTGTGTCTCTCATGCACTTTCACTCTTTAGAGAGCCTTGCCTGTCCTGGCTAGTTAGTATTCAGAAACAAGCCAAAGTGGATAAAATTCTCCTCTCTGGCTTGCTGAGACTACAAATAAGTAATTAGACTAAAAGCTCAGTATTTGGGGGAGGGGGAAGGAAGGGAGGAAAGACTTTTGCAGCCTATATTGATGCCTGGAACTTGTCACTATACCTTACAACTTTGAGAACCAGAGAAGAGAGAAAATTCAATACACTAGCACATTCAATATACACTAGCACAATTCAGTATACTAGCACATATGTGCTAGTTAATACACTTGTACTGTATTTTCCTAAAGACTGTTTAATTGTGGACCCTGCTCTCTGAACAGTGAGATTTGCCATTTAATGAGAAAGGAGAAAAGGTTAGCTATGGAAATGGAAAATTCATCTTTTCCTCATAAGTAATTGAGATGTTTGAAAGACATATGTGGCAGAACACAGATTCCCATCCCCAATTCAGTCTGTGTTTCTCAGTTTCCTTCACTTCCAAATGTTTTTTATGGCATCCATATCCAATTCACTTTTCAAAACTGACATGCCTCTGCCCCTTTTTACTTATGTAGCATGACCTCTGAGTGTTTCATCCTCCACTCTTCCAGTCAATGCCTTTCTGCCATAACCACACCTTCATAAAGAGTATCCTCCCCCATCTTACTACAGACCTATCCTCCTCAAAAACCCTTGCTTGAGTCTCATGCTTTCTATAATACCTCCAAAATCTGATTATTTAGGGAAAGACTGAGTGCTTGAATGGTGTAAGTGATGATTCTAAATATTGAACAGTATGTTGTGTAAAAATATTCTGTAACTAATATATCAAAAGAGAAGTCATATCCAAATATATCCCCATGTATTGTTAATGTGCATACCTGTACATATATGTATATATTGGCATAGATATCTATTTATATCTATATTATATCTAGATATAGTTAGATAAGTATATATATGAACAACCAGAAATAGATTCTATTGCTAGCTTAAGTTCAGTGCCCCATCCTTCATATGACTAGTTTAAAAAAATTAAAAGCCCAAACAACAAACAAACATAAATTCTCCACAAAGAAAAGCATCCTAAGAAGTCATTATGACTGTACCATGCATCCCACACGTGCAATCTTGAATGGATTTCTTCTGTCATTTCTGTCCTTCAAGTGCATTCTTGTCTCCAGTTTCCTTCTTGTTCCAGTTTTATTTTTCAATTATCAAAAAGCTTTTGTCTGATTTTCAAGGGTCAATATTTCTCCAGCACAACAGGCCCTAAAGATATGACTTTTACTTCTATGTCCCTATGGTCTATTAGGTTCTACTGCCTTTCGTGACCTCTAGAGTTCAAACAAGTTCCCTTCCTTCCTTCTTTTTTCATGTTACTTTCCAGCAGGCTGCATGTTCATCTCCTGTGTTTTTGCCTTTCATATGGCCTGTACAGGTTGACAAGAAGGAGAAATAGTCTTCTCCATGCTCTGTCCCTCTCCTTGGCCTCAACGTGCTTATCTTGGGATGGCTCCTTGTGAGAGACTAGGATAGTACTGGCTATTGACTCAAATTTACAAAAGCAACAGAGTGCTTCACTGATGAGTGCAAGTCACACAAGTGAGCAACCACCACCAGAGGCTGGGTTTTGAGCCAGATAAGGGAAAAGGCCAATAAAGAAGCAGACCCTGCAAAGGGTTTGGGATAATGCTTTTTATCAGGCCAATGTCCTCACTTACAAAACTGACTCAATTGCAAACCCAGCCCCACCCTTCCCCCTCACAGAGAGGGTATGGGACACTGACATTATTCATCCCTTCTGACGGGGCATAACTGGCTCAGGTGTGAAAATCCCCACCAGAGAACTACCAGGACACTCACACGTAGGTCTGAAGGTATTCATCCCTTCTGATGGAGTATAATTGGCTCACTACACGGGCATGAGAGGCAGCTGTCGTCTCTTAGAAGGGACCATAAACCATCAAAGATCCCCAAAGCACCCCCAGACATTTCTGAGGCCTTCCACAAGCCTGAGGATCCATAGTGTTCCATCAGACAGTATAAAACTCCCCACCCAGGGGAGGTACCTGAGCATTTCCAGTTGGCCTAAGCATATATTAACCCACTGAACTTTGTGTTTCACAGGCTTTTCCCATTCACAATGGATCAAGATTGTGACCACCACTGTGGCCATGATATTCACCCATGGACATCAAAACTACAACAGTCCAGTCTCACCACTGGGTCCACAGGTAGTGATATCTTTCTACTCTGAGCCTCTTTTTCTCTCTTACTTTTCCATTATATATCTTCTCAAATTTTTTTTAATAATGCTGCTTCTCTATAATAGTCAAAACAGCTACCTAGCTCCTTCAACAACTAAATTGTTGTAAGATAAATCATATATATGTGTGTATATTTGTGTACATATACAGTGTCATTTCACTCTAGTCCACCCCAAGGATCTATTAACAAGAGCCTGATTTGTCCTTGCCTTCAGGGGTGGGTTGTAACATTAATTTTGGTATCACAGGCAGAATTACTCTGAGAAGCAGTGAGGAAGTTTTTCTATGAGGATAACATTCAGGGTGGTCAACGAAGGAGAATTTATTTTTGGTGGAAACCAAAATCCCAGGCAGAAGATTATGAGACAATCCCAGACACACCTGATCTCAATTGCCTCCCCACAACTAGTTTTTCTTCCCTTGGTATGGCCTGAGTATATCAGACTTGAAGGTTTTTTTGGTTTAACCCACATCTGTTATAAAGTTTTCTCTGTAAGAAAGCCAAACTGACCCTCAGAGAGGGTAATGGGGAGAAAAATATTGATCTTCAGGGGGTTACTGAAAGATATTACAACCAAGGGTAAGTCAACTGGGGATTGTCCTCTCCTGATAAAATTAAACAGCTATAATGATAACTCTTTTCCTCCTGGTATGATGTGGGCTCATAATTATTGCCATTGGCTCGTAACAAGCAGTAGCAGATCAAACTACAATTCTTGCAAAAAAACATAAATTGAAAACTGGCAAAGGAAAGGCAGTTGTGTGCCACTTTAGGTACTGCCCTTAAAGGAGAACAAAAGGAGCTACTGGCTACTCAGAAATCTGAGGCTGAAATGATAACATCCTTACAAGATTCAATGAAAGTATTGCAGGAACAGCTAGAAAAGGAACACTCACACTTAGCAGCTGAAAATGAAGTAGTTTGGATGGAAAGGGAAATTAATTTATTTCAATCAGCTGTGCAGGAGGCAGAAAAGCAAATTTATTCTCTCAGAAAGGAGTTAGAAACAAAAAACTTGTAAACAAGAACCTGTATTACCCTTGCCTTCACAGGTTGATCATCACACTCTGGAAGTCCAGGTGTTTGGTGGCTGATTCCACATGCTACCAGGACACTGTAATAATTATGTCGAAACAGACATGACTGGCACCAATACCAGTCTTCTATTAAAAATTTTCATGCCCTCTCACAGGCAACTCCACACAACACTGACTCCTCCTCACCTCTCTACAAGTTTCCTTCCTCATGTGGAGATGTTACATAATGATTCGTGTCATTATAATAAATATAAACAAAAATACTGAATTCAAGATAAAGCATAGACATGAGACATAAGAAAATCTAATTTCATTATATTTGTTTAAATCACTTTGTTGTAAATTGATTTTTTTGGTTTTAGGTATTTTTATTATTTTTCACTATAATCATGAATTGTATCCACTTTTATGTATAAAGAAAATACGAGCTTGTTTGGACATGAGCAGGCTTGTCCCTGCTGTTAACCTGCTTGTTAGGAGTGTAACATGTTCAAGCATTGTCCAGCCCTGGTGGGGGCTTGTGGCCACTGCTGCCTGAGTGCTAGCCAACATGTTCAGGCTTGTTCAGACCTGTACCCCAGCATAGTGGGCATGTCACAGCCCACCAAGAAACTGCCTATAAAAAGGGGCAGTGACCAAAGGTGAGACGGATGTGTTGGTGGAGCACAGACTCCCCATGTCCCCAGTGCTGCTTGCCTGTTCCTTATCAATGCACTAATATATAGGCTTATTTAGTGACCTACCCGATTTTGGTGAGAAATTTATAACACTCATGACTGGCTAACTCCAAGCTGTCTGTCCCTTACCTCCGCACAGCAAGCCAGCAGACTTCATCTCAGATTGCAACCTACTCTTGACTACCTGACACACTCTTTTGTAACACCCATCCTCATTGGGCAGGCAAGGCTGTCTCCACTTTTCTGCAATCAGTACAGCAGTATTTAATTGGGAAAGATTGCCTTCTGCACTAACCTTACAAACCATATTCCCACAGGACACCCCAGTGACTCGGCTGTGCCCACAGGCATGTGCTACCTGGCGTGCTTACAGAGCTGTTGCTGAGGATAGCTCACCAAACTTAGTACATCAGAACTCATTTTTGAAACCACAAGTCATAACAGAAGGCACTGGGATAGGATGTCAGCGCACCTTGTGTCTCTACTGCAAGCAGAATGATTCATGCAGTAAAGCTTGAAGGTGATCATGCCACACATCCACTCTGTTGCCAGCAGCAGTGTCCAGAGGTAGGTTCTGCATCAAGAAAGCCAGCCCTAGGTGCAGTCCCTGCCTGCTCCATTCATCTTCCCATCTTGTCACATCCCATGCCTGACACTGGACAAAGACAGCCAATGTCCTCTTTCAAAGTCTATTTTCAAAAAATAACAAAAACCTTTACTCAAACTGCTAATCCTTAAACTTATGTGCCCCATACACTAACATAGCCCATAAATTCAGCTGTGGGAAAGCTAAAAAATAAGAGAAATTTCACAATTACAAATTTCCAAAAAATCTACTATTTATAAAAATTAAAGCCACATAAAGGTTATCCATAAACTAAAAAGAAGTCTTGTCTCCCTACATAAATTAAGAAAAGACTATTTTTAGTAATAATAAACTAACTAATTTATTTCTATGTGTTATCAATGTAAAAAAAAGACTTTGGGGGGGAAGTTCTAAAAGTTTTATTGTGATTCTTATTATTTTTTCTTTTATATTTCTGATAATAAAGTTTTTCTTTATACCCTTCAGATTTTAAGCTTATTTTACCTTTCTTATAATCTTATCTCACAACAAAAAATAAGGAAATAATTCTAGTAAGTACACTAACGACTTTGTCAACATTAAACCCACCACACATTGACAGCTTTGTGAGAAGCTATGTAGTCAACCTGAGTTGGTGTACATCTGAATTACTAAGTGACTTCGTAGGCAGAGTGACACCTAAGCCATGCCCAGTTTCTGTAGATCTGTGACACCTGATGTGACTCCTGAAGGCAGAAGGAGCTGGAGTTGACAGTGGTATGGCTTGGCTTTTAGGAATGTGTTTTTATGATCAACCCTGGCAAGCCCACAAGGCCCACTTTTCCTGTGAGAGGACAAGGCATGTGGGTAGAAGGAATATGATATAGTAGACTAATCAGTAAAGATGGGAAAATCAAACAAGTGTTGTGTCTCTCCAGATTATTTAGATCTGTAGAACCTGTAGCTCTCAAAGCTCACCTAATAGTCATTTCTCAGGGATCAGATAGAGATACACAGATTAGACTATCTTTGAATGAAAAAAGGGTTAATATTTATGATGTACAGATCACATCATAGAAGCTCAGAGTGAAGTCCTCTCTAGTACAAGAGAAAGAGAAATCCTTAAATGCACAGAGACAAATTGTAATATCCAGTAACAGTCAAATCCATGTTTTCTTGTTTTTTAATAGAGTTGTAAATTTTATTTCCTAGCCTTATCATTATAAGGCCCAAAGTTGGAGGCAGGGAAGCAGTTTACCTGAAGTTGTGTCAGTTCTTGTCTCTAGAAAAGGCCTCAGTTTTCACTTTCCAGACTACAGGAATGGAAAAACCTGCTATTAAGGATCTTTGAATTGTAAATAAATAGAATTGCAAGCATGAAGAAGCATACATACCCAGATCTCTCTTGCTGTTGATTCTGTATGGGAACTGGAATCAACTTAAATTAGCAGAAGACTTCTTATTATCTAAGATAACTTGACTGTATTTAGTAAGCTGATAAATACCACCCATATGTTAAATGAAAAACTCCTTTTGCCTGGATGTTTGCTTGTGACTCTACATGACATATTACATTTTTATATATGAAGTGTTTTTACAATAAGGAATCACTGTAGCCTTGGTGGTAGCTGAAACACTCTGAACTGTGCACTAAAAGCAAGAAGGCATTGCAATATAACAATTTTAAAAAGAGAAAAATTGCATCTCAAATCAGAATTTAACATTTTCAGGAAAGGTTCACCCAGGTAAGCTATCTTTCAAGGCTATTTTAAGCCAGACAGAAATTTTTCTTAAAGAAACTGCCTTGAAGCGCAGACAGATTCTATTCAGGTGAACACATTCAACGTCTCTTTCAAATGTTATCATTATTACCTTTAATTGCTTACAGAATCACAGAATCATAGAATATTCTGAGTTGGAAGGGACCCACAAGGGTCCTCAAGTCCAGCCATTAAGTGAATGTCCATACACTGTCATTTCTTTTTGTGTGTCCCTTGCCTACATAGATGTTTTTTCAAGCGTTTAGGATTAATCAGCTATTTACAAGATAAAAACATAATTGCAAAATTTATAAAAGTTTATTCATGTTTTTATGCTTTTTATTTGTTTAATAATATCAGATTGAGAAAACTGTTCATGTCTTGCCTGGTTTCACAGTGTGATTCGCACAGATAAGGTTCTTCACATATGCAATTGATTTCAATGATATTTTGCAGAGGCCTAGAAAGTTTATTTACCCAGTAAGATCTAGGCCTTACTGATCAATTAAAATAAACAACATAATCACATAGGCTTATAAAAATTAAAACAGAAACCAGCAGCTCCTACTATAACAATTTCAAATTAATTTTAAGTTATTGTAAGTACTATATCTTAAAATGTACTTGGAATAAAAACAATAGTATTTTTTGCAGACACAAAAATACATGAACACCAATGGAGGGGAATTCCAGCCATTGGAATTTCTGTAATTTTTATCCTCTCATAATCTCTATTTTTCAAAACATGATAAACCCTGTGTCACAAATCAAATGTGGAAAAAGTATTACTTACTTATTAGAATGAAATCCAAAGTATATATATGAACCTAAGGTCTGTGCTACGCATATCTCTATTTAAACAGGATACATGAATGTCATTTCTATAGCTGCAAACCTTCAGACGCAATGTCTATGATAAAAGTAGATGTAACCTTTTCTGTAGTTCACAAGCCAAAATTGTTACTTTGCTTTTATCAGAGGATTTACGGAATCTTCATACTGTACTAAAAGCTATATCTATGGATTAGTTTTCTCTTCATCTCATTAGATATTGACCAGGTAACTTTTGCATCATGTAAATATTTGCTAACATATTGCTATTTCTTTAAACAGAATCTGCATTTCTCTTGGTTCTTAATAATACTATAAAATCCATTCAATGAAATTGTGAAAGTAACTGTTGAAATATCTTTTTTTTTTCTTACAAGGATATTCTACAGTAGCCACTAAAATTTCAGGTATTTTAGACTCATGTAAACTATCCTAAAAATGCATTAGATAGATGAAGATGTGACAATAGGTTTTTTTTTGGTTTTTTTTTTTGCAATGAGGTGACATAAAAGACTACATTTTGAAGAGTCCGGTGACTTTATTCTCTTTGCTCGCCTAATATCAATTGGTCCATCCCAAGGATATTTTGTCTAGTTAGTGTAGAAATAATTCTTTGATAAGCAATGGCTTGATTTTTGGCCAAAAAGAAAACTCTGGCTTTGAAAATTTTTCTTCTGATCTGTCTTTTTATGGTGGTAAACAGTAGTGAGTTTCAGCTGTCCTGTTTTAAAATCCTTTGGGTTTATGAATAACTCCTAAAGTTTCACCAGAATTTGCTGTTACTGTAATTCCTCCAGAGATGTGCACAAAAGTAATTACGAAAAATACCTTACTCCCAAGACACTTTAATGCTCAAAGTTACAATGTGTCCCCTCTCCTTGTATGAATTAATATCTAAAGCCTGGTTTGGCAAGGCGTACAAGTAAAGCATACATGAGGCTAAGCCCGAATGGTAGTTCTGCTGACTTTGATGGGTTTATAAATGCACTTAAATTATTTCTTGTTTAAGTGCCTTGTTGCTTGGGGACATAAAACGCTGCTTCAGGTAAAAGAAAGAGGCAAAAACTGAACTGGTCCATTGAAACACATTGAAGTCACTCCACAATTTCAAACATTAAATTAACCTGATTTCAAAAACAGATTCTAGAGCTGCAAAGGAATTCGGCACTAACTGGAGGTATGGGTGGGGTTTGAGAATACTGGGGCTGCCGTCAACTTCCACTACACTGGTGTAAGACCATGGCAAGTGTAATACTTTGCAGTTGCCAGATAATCTATCAATGTGTAATTTTTTCTTCTCTTTTCAAAGGGATGTTACTTATCATGGCAGGTACAAAATTCACTCTTTTTTATGGTGTATCTGTGATGTTTTTGGGATTCAGATGCAGTGCTGACGTATGCAGAATGGGACAAATAGCAATAGTGTAATAAAAGAGTTAAATCAAAACCAAAGCACAGACAAATTTCTTGTTGTTTGAAAGTACTGACCTAAGCACATCTCCAGGATTTTATTAGTAAGATTTAAAAATATTTGGAGATGACTAGTGCTCTCTTGTAGTAGCCTAAAAGAGCTGACTTGTCATCAAGTGTGTTTGAGATGCTTTTATATGGAGCTATATGGAGTTTCATGCCTGTTTGTGAAAGAGGAATTTTCTTAGGCCTTTGTTCACAACTGCTGAGAGGTTATTGAATGTCAGGTGTCAGGGCGCAAAACAGCCTGTCATTGATGCAAAACAGGGCAGAGCTGGAGGGAGAGAAAGAAAGGAGAAAAGAAAGAAAAGAAATAGAAACAGCTAGAGTGTTAAAAAGTAAAAGCTGTAACAGCTTTTCTATCCTATCCCTGAAGGTCAGCATGTCACTAGACTAGTACTAGTCTTTCCATAAAAAATTTAAATGAAAAATTTAAAAAGCTACTTGTAGAATTATATGCAGATTCAATCATGAGTTTTGATCCTGGGTTTGATGCTAGCATGAATTTTCTTCTGCTGATTAAGTGGCTTTCATGTTCCTCACTTACATTTAAGGATCAGAAGACATCAAGGTACCTCACTGAGGTAACAGTCTCTGCCCCACAGAGCTTACAATGTAATCTTCATGTCTGTGATCTCTAATTCCTGCAGTTTGTCCAGGTATTCCTATCACAAGGGGCAGAGCTGAGTAAGCAGTGTATATACTAAACCAAAAGACCATAAATAAAAAGATTTTGCAGGTTTTTTTTTCATTCCTCCTCAGAATAAAATTGGAAATTTTAAGCTTTGCTGCTGCTCAGAAAAGACTTATATGTTGCTTTTTCTCTGAACACCTACTTCTACGTGCTCTAGCATCAAACAATAAAAGATCCCAACTGAATATTCTCATACCATACTCATATCATATATAATGATCAATTTCAGACCATATGCAACTGGGCAGAGAAGTGCTCAGTTCAGAAGTGTTCAGTTCAGAAGTGTTCACTGCAGTTACTATTAATGAGGGTTGTTATGTGATAATTGAAAACATATGTTGCCCATGCACCACCACCACTATTGTAGAAGTAGAAAGGGAAATGTCCTTTTCCTGCTGATTAGGACTGATCCTCCCACAATGAAGCTGCAGTAGGATTCAGAGGGGTCTTGAGCACTGGTCTGTACCATGATATATTTTAGGCTGTATTGTATGGGGTTTTTAAAATATGTTTTGGTGTATGTAATTAATAATTGTCCTGCAGTACATTGTCCTCTTCCACCAGCTACAGCTTGAATTCACTGATATCATCTCGTTAAAAGTTTGAAACCCCCCAGTGACAGGAATATTAATGTGCCAACACTGTCATATCTATTTCAGCTCATACATATGCAATTTCTTTGTTTTCAAAGATTTATGTCAGACTTTGCTGAAGTGAGGTATTCTACCATTTTAGATAACAGCAGGCTGAAGTGATGTTATCAGGCACATTCAGCACTCATTCAAGCAAATGGGAAGGAGCATCCATTCCTTCATAGCTTAAACAGAGAGAAACTGTTATTTATCCTTATTTGATGAAGAAATCTTTCAGGGGGAAAGTGTACTTTTAGAACAAGATTATGGCCATCCTGTGGATTATCTTTTAATTAAGAATGGATGATTTGTGCCCACTCTGCTGTAGCAAATGTCTTGCTGCTAATGAAGTTTAAACAGACTTACTTTATTTAATTACAGCTAATCACAAGGGTAAAATGTGGAATTGTCTTTGATCCACATGTAGAATGGTAATCCTTGTGGCAGATAGCATCTCTTATTCCCTCAAATTCTTTTCAGTTTCTCCAGGAGATCCCAGCTTATCTAAGGGTTAATTGAGATAGCCGGACTGGTGTGATTGATGTATTTTTGCTCAGGGATGCCATCCTGCCTTTCCAAGGACTCTCTCTCCTGCTCTCTTTCCCCCGCACCCCCACCCCTTCTCTCCCCCTCTCTCCCTGTGCAGTCACCTTCAGGCCATGTAATGTAGTAGATGCCTGCTTGTTTGACATAAGGGACCTGAGGGGGCCAAGGTCCTGCTGGATCAGAGAGTGGAAGAACAGAAACTGCTGGAGGGAGAGCAGAGGGTAGGAGAGGGCAGCAGAGACCAGTGTAAAGCAGAAGAGGGCACTAGTAAACTGACCTATTTCAACCACAACTCTCTACACTCTGAACAGAAAAAAACAATTGATTGAATATTGAAACCCATTTGGTGAGGGACTAACACCAAAGACATTTTAACTTATTGTTTAATTTTATTTCAATTATTTTACTTAGTTAATTTAAATTTAATTTAGGTTTGTTTGGGGTGGTTTTTTACTTTATAAAATAACTATTTTTTTTCTAAGTTTATTAAAAAAAAAGTGGCCCTAGCTTCAAGGAATGTTATTAAAGCATTTGACTTTCAGCTCTTTGTAATGTGGCAAGTTACAAACTGTGGAAGTGAAAAGTCACCAAAAGAATGTGGGTATTTGGATTTGCTGTAGAGAACTTGAGGTCTCATAATATTGCCTGGTGCTCACAATTCTTCCACAATGATTTTCCTTACTCCCCCATTCCCAAAACTTTCTGAGGCTCGTGAAAACCACAGAAAGAGCCACCCATAGAAATCATACTCAGTAGATAAAAATGGTTTCAAGGACTAAAGTTTGTACAATTTGTTTCTTACTGTCTTTTGTAATTCACAAGAAATGTTAACTTAAAATTACTGGCTTTTTGTCTTCTAAACTCATTTTGTCACTTTGTGTTTCTACTTTGTTTTTCTTTTTTTTTTTTCTTTTTTGTGATGGTAAAAAAGTCACCATTGTATGAACAGGTTCTGATTTCTTGTTATCTTCAGTTAAAATAAAATAAAGTTATTAATTTCATTCTTTGAAGACAGTAGGTCTGGACTTTTTTGTTTATTTGTTTGCTTGTTTCAAAGAGTAGTTTGAAATGGAAACATTTATCTATCAGTCTGCTCAGAAATATTAACAGCTTTAATTAGCTCAGTGAAAAAGTTGTTTGCTTTTATTTACAGGAACTGTTAACTTACCCACTAGCAATAGAGGCTGAAGACATAGGATATCTCTTTTGTGAAAAATTTAAATAATTAAAATAGAATACTTTGCAATTAGTTTCCATGATAATCCATTAAACATCTGCAGTTTTGCCTCCCCATAGGGATCCATATCTATGCTGAAGTCACATCCTGATAACATCTGCATGTTAGTGATAGCTTGTGCTTTAGTCTTTATGGTCTGCTGATGAGAGATTATTCAAGAGCCTCTCAGTCATCAGAACCACTGTTAAAAATTTTGCTTGTGACATCCTGAAGGTGGCTTAATTTACATTTTCCATATGTCATAATACATGAAGATACTCTTAGTTACTAAGATGACTGTTTGTCATCCTGGCCCTTTTTCACTTTGCTGCTTTGAAGCTGTTTTTTATCCCCTGCCTTTCACATGAAACTGGTTTTCAGTTTTTCCAAAGACTGTGACTCCAAACTAAATTTTCAGTGGTGGGATTTATTTTGTTCTGAGTTACTCCAATACCACAGATGAAATTAAAAATCATTAAATAAAGTTTGTAAGGAAGAACAGGATTTTAATTCCTTCTTGCATGGCAACAACAGCTGCATCCACATGAAAAGGCCAGCTTGTTAAACATCATGTAACACTGATTGTACTGAATATTTTAAAGGTCAGATATTGACAGGCACTGAGCTGTTTATGTTTCCCAAGTGGCCCAAATTACATCCAACCTGAGTAAGTAGTCAATAAACAATGGCATTAACATATGTAGAAAAAGTGTTTATTTTACATTTCCAAGACAATTGGCAATCTCCTGCTTGTCATCCAAATGCAGAAGCTAGATCACGAGCTCTTTGATGAATGAGCACAGCAAGAGAGAGGTTATGGGTCTTAGAGACCTCAGGCCTGTCTCAGAAATTTGAGCTAGGCCGTCTGACACAGAAGCACAAAATGGATTTCCCTCTGTGGTTTTGAACAAGTAAAGAATTCTAAGGAGAAAAAGATACTTATATTGTCCCTCATGTGATATAATATGTAACCATGTCATATATGTAGCCAGAATATATTCAAACGATCTGTGAGGATTCAATTAAGCTTTAAAGTAAAATATTGGTGATTTGTACTGCTTACATATTCTCAGTACTGCTGTAGAAATTAATCATCCAAGTACAGAAACTTCACAATCCATTGTGGGAACAATGCACAGACCTCATCAAATAAATGAGGCTTTGGGAGGTCCCTTACAGCATAAAAGAGAAAAGAGATTTATCAAAAGAAATTGTAAAATATTAACAAATAAGACAAAATATTGCAGATTGATTCAATTTCATTCCCAAACTGCAGGCTCTAGTGCAGGTACATTAGTCTGCCTGCTTACTTGTATCACCGCAATTACTGCTGGCTGCTGGAGGAGCAGCTTGACTCTTCTCCCAGCCAGCCGCAAGAGAAGGTGGGACTGCAGCCAGACAGAGAGGGACCCTTAAACCAGAAGGATGTGAGTGATGTAAAGCTGGAAAATGTCCCTTGCCCCCCCTCCATTAAGCCCCCACGAAAATAGTATTTTTGTGGCAGAAACTCGCTTCCAAAGGATGAGAAAATAATTCATTGACTATCGCTTCTTTGCAGCAGAATGATTTTTACAGGCTCCAGCTGACATCAGTTGGTCTTGGTGTTGCACAGATCAGAAGATTCATTTTTTTGCACCAGAAGGCTTTCTGTAAAAATAAACTGTGGGAGAATGTAAGTACTAACACATCTTATAGCTAGAGAAATTAGTTCAGACAGACTAACTCTGCTGTTTAATAAAGACTTAACTCTGTGCTTAACTTTCATGGGACTACTCCAGGGTTTTAAATTAAACACCAATTTAAGTGCATTGCTGGAATACAAGCAAAATCACAAAATAAGTCCACAGCAGTTCTATGAGCGAGTGAGTCTCTGATTTCCAGTCCAACACTAACTCACAGGAAAATCCTTCTACAATTTAGGTCTTAATCTGATGCCTTTTCAATAAGAAAGAAACTTTCTTAAGGTTTAGAAATTTACATGGATCAATGACAGATATGAAGCTCTACTGAACCTGTTATAATTACATTTTTTTTCCTGATTGAGGGGAAAAGCAAAATATTATTTTACAATAAATCTCTCTCCCTCTGCAGAGATACAAAAATAAAAGAGAGGAGCTGCAGATTAATTCAACTTTTGGAAAAGCTTGTCATAAATCTGAATATTTTCCAATTTTGTTCACTTTTCTTTCCAACAGGTGGATAAGTAGGATAACATGACTTAGTGATGCTTTGTGAACATCAATTTATTTGAAGACAATCATAAAGTGTTTCAAGATAAGAAAGCTATATTTCAATCTGTTTTGCTGAGCACAATAAAGACCAATACCTTCCCATGTACCTCCAACACAAAACAGTATTTACTGATGGATGGTTTCTGATCAATAATTTCTTTGGTGTGTTAGAAAACTAAACCAAACAATGAACTGCTGGAGGTTTGATATGCCTGTGCCACACTCAAGAACAAGGTTGAAATTATCATGTTTTTTCTGTTTTGGTTTTTTTGTTTAGTCGTCCTGGCTTCTGCCAAGCTATAGGCATAGTCTTTGTTTATAGGGTTCAGCTTGAGAACCCTAATTCTGCTCCGTTAAATGACTTCACTTTTATGATGTGTGATCAGTGCATCCTCAGAAATTCAGATGTCTCAGTATCAAAAGAGTCAAAACAGGGCAGATTCTCTCAGGCACAAAACTGTAGGGCAGGCATGGGTAGGTAGAAAGGTAAAGGGGAAAGTGAAATAAACTGGAAAGGAATTATTCCCTCCGATTATTGGTTCATTTTGAATGAATGACAGACTGATTCAAAGCTAGGAAGAAAGGAGTGGGCGCAATAGAGAACGGAATGTTGAAGTGAAGTCAAAGTAGGAAATCCAGGCTCTTGGGGTGCTTCTGCATAATTGTAATTTCAAGTGCTACTTCAAACAGCAAGCATGACACTAGCTCTGAAACAGCTAGTGTCCAATGAATCAGTCAACTTTTATTTAGTTTTATTGTAAACTGAGTAATTGTCCCAGTTTGGAAACTGATGCCACGAAGAATAATGAAGCTGATCATTTTGAAAGTTCACAATTTTCATTACCATAATTGCTTTTCAATTTTGTGGCCAGTGATACATATCCCCAAGTAATTGTGTAAGCGTGCTCTTATATTGTTGTTTCTAGTGGTCTGGGAACAGATGGCCTTTTAGAGCAGATATATTATGAACACCAGAAGAAACAAGTCTCCTAAAGAACACTTAGTCTAATACTGAAGTAATTACAGAAGCTATGTAGGAAAGAACTTTTTGATGGAAATTATTCTATGTAGGCTTTAGGATATTATCTAATACGTAAAGCTTGGAATGCGGTCAAGGAAAAGAAAAGGAGCAATGTATAACAGATACAGCTTGAGATCTCACATTTAAGCATAAGTGGCAGCATGAATCAGCAAACAAAATTGAGAGGAGTTCTCAGTCTGGAAGAGAGACGTTGCCAAGAGCATGTCAGTAAAGGATCTCAGGAAGAAAAGAGAGGTGCTATGAGTTGAGACAAAGATAAAAATCTTACATTTGTGCAGAATAACAGGACATGGTAGTTTAACTAGGAAGAGATTGTGCCTGATTATGCCTGATATGAAGACATGTATGAAAGCACTACACACATTCTTATTACTAGGCTATGTAATGATAGAACAAAGGATAATGGTTTTAAACTGAAAGAGGGAAGGTTTAGATTTGAAAATAGGAAGGAATTCTTTACTGCGAGGGTGGTGATGCACTGGCACAGGTAGCCCAGATGTGTTGTGGCTGCTCCATCTCTGAAAGTGTCCAAGACCAGGTCAGAATGGGGCTTTGAGCAACCTGCACTTCGTTGGGAAGTTGTCCCTGCCCATGGCTGGTGGGTTGGAACTACAAGATCTTGAAGGTCCTTTCAAACCCAAACCACTCTATGACTCTATAAGCATAATTTGAACAGTAGGAAAACAGAAGATTGTTCCATCTCCGTTCAGTGGAGTTTTTCCTCTCTTGTCCTACTTGTAGGAAGTTCTTTTGACTTCTAATCTCATACAGGACACCCTATTTCGTTTTCGGTTTGCACAGCTTAAAGACACTCTTTACCATCAGGCCTTCCACTGCAAGGCAGTGCTGCAGCCTCTGAAATTCAGCTATATAGTTTATTTGTTATTATCTTATTCCCTCTGCAAGTGTCTCTTGGCATGCAGTAGAATTGGGTGAAGCAGAGAACTTTAGGTGTAGAATCTGGTAAACACAACAAAATCCCAGTAGACATAGCTGCAAGGGTTCCAGTAAACCCTGGATCTCAGCAAACCCACTTGTACCAAAAGCCTTGTTAAAACCTGCATTGCTCTTTTTGATTGGGAGTAATTTTGGCTGTAGCATTCATGCTGCCTTTTTTTGCAATGGCATTTTTAATTTCTGGTGTCACTTGGAGAGTCTCTAGCACTTTGTTTTCTATGAAACTTTAGTCCATCAGAATCATTTTGGAAAAAGGTGTCATACAGGGCCCAGGGTAATAACTCCAGTTCTTGTTTCTGAGCATAATGGTGGAGGGCCATGTGTGCAGCTGCAATTTAGGAAAGTATATAAGTGGTGGTAAATTTAGCCATCACACTGGCCATATGGCTGACACAGGAGCACCAGGGTATGAAGGTCATGAGCAAAGTCAGGCTCTGTCTTGCCTTTGTTTATAAAGATCCCTGGGCTTACAATACATGACCATACAACTGCTGAGGTGCTGCAGCCCTCAGAGAAATTTCCTGCAGGGAAATATCAAGAAAATACCACTTTCGTTAGGATTCTTGAACCTTATCATGTTACACTTCTGTAGTGACCAGTTTATTTAAAACAAAGAAGCTTTGACCTTTGTCCCCTTTCAAAACCAAAAACACATGAAGATAAAGTGACTCATTTCCAGCTTCAAAACAAGCGCTAAGAAACATTTTTTTTCCCCAAGTACAATTTGTGAACTTTCTCTTCTTTCCCTCTTTGCGATCTCTTCCCCCCTGCCTGGCTTTTGCATAAATATCTCATCTTCTTCTTGTTGAGGTCAACATATTTATTACTTATATTCACTGCGTAGTTCTTTTTTGTTTCTAGCTTTCTTTTTTTTTTCCTTCCTTCCTTCCTTTCTTTCTTTTTATCTGTGTTGTTTATAACCATGACCCTTGATCCTCCAAGTTTTAAAACAGCTTGGCTTTCAGCAGCTAAATCTGACAAGGTCAGCATTTTTCTGTTTATTCTGAGAATACTACTTACCCTCTGGGATTTTTAAAAGCAGTTCTATAAAACATCACTTGGAAAAAGTTTGTAGCATTCAACGACTTCCATAAACCTAGTGCTTGGCATAGAGTAACTGCTAATTCTTCTTGCAGAACTCAGAACAATTAAGATTGATTTTCCTCCTCCCTGCAAAACTTGCCTACATAAATGCATTTTCCAAGAATGTTGATAACTATTTCAGTCTAAACACACTAGCAACCCACTAGTAGTTAGCATAATCTTTTACATCATTGTCAAATATAATGAAATTAGACATACTGTATGATCAATTAGTTCCTAGAATAACCTTATTTTTACAAAACTGTAACAGAGCTGTATTTATTCCTTTGGGGGATTTTATTGGAAATAAATGATTGTTGTGTCAGCTTTCTGTCAAAATAGCAAACAATCCTGTAATCTTCAGAAAGTCAGAACACGACAGAACTAATGGTACAAAAACAGTGTGTCCTTGGGCTAATACCAGACTCTCTGTAAGTGATGCTAAATTTAAATTCATTTAAAACAAGCTAATTTAAACAACCTCAGAAGATTTTCAAGAAGGTAATTGCTTAAACACAAGTGTCCCCAAGACCACATTAAAAAGGACACTGCTGTTAACCCCTGTTGGGAATTGCAGACAATAGCAGATTTTCCTTCTGTTAATTTCCTTTTTTGTTTCCTTTCCCTTCCTTTTCTCTTTCCTTCAGCTCTCTATTCATTGAAAACCAATGAGAATGATGCTCTGCAGTATAAGCAGAAAGTGGGGATGCAAAGAATAACAGAAAAACATCTGCAGGAAAACCAGAGGATTTTCATGAGTGGGTGAAAAATGCTGCAATTTGAGAGTTTGCTTCTTAGGTCTCCTGTATGCCATTTCCAGAGACAGAGCAGAGAAACCTGCTAGCTGCCATCAGGTCACCAGGATGCAAAAGGTTTCTGCTAGAAAAAGAGAGGGAGGGATGGACAGAGAGAGACATACATACAAACTCAGAAAGTCTTCCAAAACCTCTGTCTATAGATAAGGTACAGACTTCCAAATCTCTAGTCTCTGGAGAAAATAGTTTCTGACATATTTTTACAGTGAACTTAGGAGTATTACCCAACTGAGTACTACTTAGTTCCTCCACTGAGAATGTTCCTCAGGAGACAGAGATGTCCTTCACTGCAAGAGCACAGTGCTCATCTATCTTTCATTTGCCCCTTTGTGCTTTCGACAGGGAGGCGAGATTAGTAAAAGTAAACATTTGAAGAAGTGCCCTGAATTTCCCATGCTTGTTCTCAGCCTAAAGGTAAATTCTTCTGGAAAGTTTGTTAAGATTCTGTTTGTCTGATTGTCAACTAGCCAGGCACATAATAAAATGTTTATCATATTTTAAGATTCTTTTTTTCCCAGGCTTCTTTATTTTCTGGCTTAGATAATGTCAAAGCTGGCTTATTTTAGAAGAGATTGCTTTCTGGAAGGAATGCTTTGTTCAATTTGAAAAGAGGGGGAGGACAGAGAAAGGAAGCTAACCCCATGTAAATATTTCAGAGACAATATTAAGAATATATAATTTGCTGAGAGGCTGAATTTCAGTTCTTTCAAGAATTTGTATGTGATTGTGTATGAGTGTTTAAAACATGTTGAAAGGAAGGAGAAGATCGGGGTCATGTTTCAGAAACACCTCTCTACCAGTGATTTGCTATGCGTTTTTGACAAATCACTACTGTTATCTGTGCATTAAGGTTCTCACCTCCTGTATCACAGTGCTGTGAGGAACCATTGGTATCTACATAGGATTTTTTCAAAGTCCATTTTTTTAACACCATCATGATCCATGGATCAAAGAAAATAGAAAGAAAATGGATCATATAAAATGTTTAGCTGACAATTAATATGAAATCAAAAGCAAAGAACCTCCCGTTGGTAACAAGGTTAATCCAAAGTCAGGATGAGTTAACTAGGACAATTTGAGTATGTTTGAGTGACTAGTTTAGTCTCACATACTGCACATCAGCAAAATCTGATTTGAAAAGTTTCACAGAAAATGTGAAAAAAAATCTGGTGGAGAAAATCTTACAGTAATAAACAAGTAAATGTTGCATGCAAGGTAGGGAAACAAAATATAATTGCTGGAAAAGACAAATTTCATTTTAAGGGAAGCCAAGTTTTCTGCCTGAAAATGTTACATCTGGAATGTTGCAAAAACAAATTTTTAATCATTTTTTCTTCATGATCTTTCTTGAAATGAACACATTGTACTGTTTAAATATTTTATTCAAAAACATGGTCTAGACATGTACATGTACCAGTGGAATGAAATCATCAATAACCACTATCTAAAATGAATTACATTCCAAAAGAAGAGGTTAATGCTTTATCTTTTTTCTTCATGGGACTGATCTCTATCAGATTGATTTATGTAGCAGCCAATCATGTTTCAGTAAACTCTAGCATGCACATGCATCTTCAAGTGATGATAAGCTGTGATTGTCAATTTATTTGTACACCAGAAGTAAAAAAAATTTTAAAAAACAACACCCCAACCTGCAACAGCAGTAGTGTGCTTCCCCAACAGAAAAGCATGCAGAAAAACTAACTTCTCCTGTTGTTCCTTAACTTCCATGTCACATGCATAGCCAAATTAACATAATGGGATAAAAAACCACATATCCTTAGGGGGAAGGGTTAAAAAATGTATGCTATGCTATGACAGGTGATAAACAAGCTTATTTTTTACTTGCATGTTTACATTGTTTGCTTTGGTAGAATGTGGGGGTTTTTTTACATTACATTATTTCCTTTGATAGTAGATGCTTTTTGTTGGTAGTGGGAGTGATTGGCAGCTTCAAGCTGTTCTGTTTAATTGCCTTTCCACTTTGCAAAAAATCTATGTTTAGAAGACACTGTTTCACAAATAAATCAAGTGTGTAGATGTGTGTGTATGTGCAAGAGATACAACTGGGGAAAGAAAGTGTTTCTTCAATCAAATTGCACTACCCATTCTGTTATGGTTTTTTTCCATATTTCTTTTAACTATGCATTGGTTTGTTTCTGTTTCTCAGTCCCTCTCCAAAGAAGTAGTATGGTTGGTTTTGATTAGTACTATTTGTGGCATCGGTTCATTTCAAAAGAAGCAGAGGATATGATGGAGTCTCAGGAAAAAGTGAAAAAGAAAATAGGCTAGAGTACATAATTTGTTTTTACATAAAAAAGAAAACAAAAAGATACACATAGAGGGGAGGAAAAAATGTTGTCTGTATTGTCTTTGTTTTTCTGCACTTTATTCTTTGGACTAGTTCTTAGAGAATATTTTTCAGATTTTATTCCAAGTCCTAATTAAATTGTTTTATCTCCCTCTTATTTCAGACCACAGTATATAGAACTTTTAGAGAATTTATTTTTGGTTTGTGTTTTACTGAAAAAAGGAAGTTTTATACTGTTTTATGTATTTAACTAAGACTTTGAAAGCAAGAAAAACACTGTCTATATCACATGCTGCCCAAGCTTATAAAGAGCTGCTGAAAACAAGTAATTTGAAAACTCAGTGTCTAGTGACATCTTCACATTTCAAATTAGCCAAGATAGCTCTGAATTTGCTATTCATTTTATTTCCTGAAATTATAGCAGAATGTTCAAAAGGTGTTTATTTCAGTAGTGACACTATTTTTTCTTTGATTAGCAAACCTGAACAGTTTTAGGAATTTCATGAGCAGTTTTAGGGGGTCTCATGAATAAATAAATGGAAACATTTCAAAAATGCTGTATAAAAATGTCTTTTTTTTTACATACAAGTACAGATGTTCTGTGCACTGAGGTGAAATGGTAAGATGGAAGCTGTGTTATGTTAGTTCATGTTCTGAATTGTAGTTAAAACCATTGTATAGGAAAGATCCAAGACTTTTAAGAACTCCAGGATTTCAGAAAATGTTGCTTCTGTCATCTTAAATTGTACAGGGTATTAATTGTTTATGGTAATAGTCAGCAGCTCACTTTCTTTTTAACCTTAATTGAAATCGTAAATTTTTTTTCAGGTAAATCCCTTCCCATTTGTTTTCCCATAAAAAGGAGTAAACCAGGACAGGAAAACTCACTAGAATATCATTCAGCAAATTGCTTAAATAAGATCCATAATAGACTGTGTATTTTTATTTAAAGTCTTATCTTAATTTGGGATTATGTATATATTTTATGTTCATGTGCATTTACCATGTGGGCACTGAAAATACCACAGTGGACTGGATTCCAGGACAGAGTGTGCTCTTTTATTACAGAGACTTGTGTGGTGTACTTCTACTGTATTTGTTTTACCTCATGATGAAAGTAAATTAATAAAGCACAAAGAGGAAAGATGGAATATAAAATAAATATGTTAACAAAAATCAGAAACAGAAATTTTTTTTCACATTTTTTTTTAGACACAATATTTTTTTCCCTGTGACTGTTAGAGTCCATCTTTAATAAATTATATAATACATGGGAAAATAATAAATCAGAGCTGATCAAGGCAATTGTGCACATATAAAGAATCTAGCTCGTGCCAGTTCAGAAATTTACTTTGGAAAAACAATGCACAGCAATGAGTACTCATTTTCTCAAAACACATAAACATGTCTAAATAATTCTGACAGATTTAGGGTATTTCCCTTCTCATCACCCCTCAACCACGTTCCAGACTCAATACAAAAATGAAGTGAGGTGAAAGCCAATGACATAACAGAACATAGATAGCATGCATAATATATTGCATTAGTGTTTCCTGCATGACATTAGAAAGTCATAGATATGTATTGGACAAAGAAATAAACAACTAATATGTTTTTCCCCGCAGTGAAACAGCAAAGTAAAAACATCTGCTGCTCATACAAATATTATCATCACAGTAGTTTCTTGCCATCCAGCTAGATAGCCTAAAACATTTTGATCTATATGACTCCTGTGGCCTTGATCCAAGACCTGTTGAAGCCAATTAAGAATCTCTATCATGTTTAGTGAAGTTGGACCGAGCCCATTAAGAGATTTTGCCCTAGGGAATAAATGGAGGATTTTTAAGGGCCACCCTTGCATGTCACTTCAATTTATTAAAAAGGAAAAATACTTCCCTTCATTAACACTGTATAAGTCAGCTTCCTTTTCCAGTAACTGCTGTATGTTTCAAACTCTTTCCCCTAGCTCTCCACTCATCCTTTATACCAAAGATGACTGCAAATATAGTGTAATATTACTTCTCAAAATAGTTCTTAGGAAGTCAGCACTTCCAGAAATTTACATAATTTTTCCCCGCTGCAATGCTCGTGTGGGTAGTATATGAATGATGACAGGTAAATTAAAAGCAATGCTATCTGAATGGACTAAAAGGCTGGCAAAACTCAGGAAACTATAAGATAAATAGAAGTGACAGTTATAGTCAACTTTCACACAAAAAAATTATAAATTATTTCCTGTTGTGTCCCACTTCTCAGCTGGAACATGCTGAAAGGAGCAGGAATATATTAGGGAGCTAAAACAATTCTTCATCTTCTTCATGGATGTACAAATATAACACAGAGTATGGCATTTTGCCCATGATTAATTTAGCTTCATAAAGTCTCACTTTTTAATTGAATGTAGTTCCCCTAGCGGTAGAAACACAACATAAATATGTATAAAAAAAACAATGTCTTTGATCTTAAAAAAAACATTGCCTCTCTGCAGTTCTGCAAATATATTCCTAGGAATGTGTTTTCCATGCTTTATCTGAATGCATGCAAAAGATAAACATGTTACTGGTATGAGTTAGTAGCGAAAACAGGTACTGTCTTCTCACTCACAATTCAGTCTCTGGTTCTTGCAGTCATGTGCATTACTGTTCTGTGTGATGCTGTCTGTTCTGACCTGGGTGGGAACAACCAGGAGCCTACAGTGATCTCTGATCTATCTGATGCACAGGACAATGGCCAGTGAACTTCCCAACTTTCCCCAGTATTTGAAAATTCTTGGCAGCCGCAGGAACTCCCAGGTGACTGGAAGAAGAGAATCACTGTAGCTGTCTTTAAAAAGTGAAGGGTAGAAGGGAAGACCAGTCAGCCTCACCTCTCTGCCTGGGAGGGTCATGGAATAGATCCTCCC
>WBND01000721.1:37860-69205 GCA_013398595.1 Tychaedon coryphoeus | reverse complement strand
TCTCTGTCTCTTCGTCCATGGTTTTTGGTTTCCAAGTTTTTTTTATTATTTTATTCATACAAACGTTATTTATTCTACATTAATTTACAGACTAACACAAATTACATCGTAACATCTGTTACACATGTGTGCCATAGAGCATTTTCTCTAGGATGTATCCCTAATTGCCTTTAGGGAACAGCCCGCTCTCGATGCAGTTCCAGGAGCTGGCCTTGACTCCAGCACCACGTCAGAAAGGTGTAGGTCTAGGGGCAGGGCACTTTTTGATTCAAACAGAACTTCTGTGCAGCTTTTTAGTGCTTGAGCTGTTTCTAGCCAAGGGAGAACGCAAAGGACATAACCAGCTCTGAAAAATTGTAGCCAGTTCAGAGTAACCATAACGGTACAATACCAGTGGCCACAAAGATAGCTATAGAGAGCTCAAAACTTGGCACCATTTTTACAGAGACGCTGTCTTCCAGCTGGTTCATTTGACACACTTGGTAACAGAATCTGGTACAAAAGGAGTATTTAGGGGGGAAAAAACCCTCTGGTAGCTCTGGGCTTTGTTTCAGCCTGTAACTAACTCCAGCTACAGGAAGTACACAGTGAAAGATCAAAGTAAGAGACACTAAGTGAGCCTGTTGAAATGAAGTGTTACAGGCATATGTTCCTCATCTCACAGCTCCGTTGACTGGGTGCTGTAACAGCTGGGATGTAAGAAAAATGTTTCAGGCAGATTCAGCAGAAGAGCCTGTACTTCATTTGGCCAGCTCAGAGTTTGTATCTCACCAAAGGACTGCAGCAGCTCAGTAGAGGGATGCTTTATTTCAGCAAATGACAAGTTTATTCCTATTTTTAAATAAACGAGCTCAAATCTCACTGAGTAGCAAGTAGCCAGTGTGCCCCTCAAGTCACTGACCTCAGGACATGCATGTCACTACCTGCTCCGAGAAACAAAAGCAGACTAGAGGACTGTAGAATATAGGCCATAACCTGCCCTCTGGTTTCTCGAAGAACAAGATCTGTTCTTGACTCACACACCTGGGCCACCTCAACACATTACACCCTCTTCCTCTGCTTTTGCACAGGAGCTGGTGACAGTTTGAGCATATGATAATGGGCATGATGTGTCTCAGATTGCCCAGCCAGCACTGCTGCTGGTGAAGTCACAGCAAATTATGGTGATTCCTGCAAAGAATTAGTCTGACATTTAATTTCTTTCCCATCAAGAGTGGCATGGTCAAATGGGTAAACTTGGGAGCTGGGAGAGGGTGTCTCCTTCTGACTCAGCCACTGATTTTCCATGTACCCTACAGCAAAGGAAGCTTCTTTCTCCCTCTGCCATTTCCACTTCAGGTCTGCCTCACAGGCAGCAAGCAACCGCTTTACACAGGGATCTTCAATAAACACTTGTGTGTCTGTGATTTACACAGTGTTTGTGCTGGTTTTGCCAGTTTTTAGGAGCTGAACAGAATTACTGTATTTTTTTCCAGGGGGAACTTTGTGCTTGCAAAAACGTCTGTTTTGTAAAGATATTCTGCACTGGATGCTAAAGATATTTCTATCATACCTGATGTAAATATGTGTAAAAACCATCAGTTATCACACTACTCCAATATAGCTCCTTAATATAATTTCTGATGTTTTTATTCTTCACATTAATAGACTTTAGTGCATTGTGATATTTGGATTTAAAAATAAAAGAAAATAGATATGCACATGTGTATGTCTGTGTTTCCGTGCTCTATTATACATGCTTGCATTGATAGTTTTGTCCAGACTTTCCTATCTTGGAAATGCACTGCAGTGGCAGGAAGGATTTTAAAGTGCAAATGCATGTACTTGAGGTGGTTAATTTCTGTACAGTATTAAATCCTCAGTGTTAGAAGCCATACTACTTATTGGGGTTTTAACAGAAACTTACAGGTGAACATAAAGAAGGATAGATAAGGCAGAAATTGCAGAAGCAAGTACAGTCCAGATATTTAGAAGATCAGAGAGTAGCTCATGCTGTGTTGTAATATCTTTTTGACTTTTTGAGGATCCTCCAGACTATTATATGACAGCTTAGCTTCTCACCAAGTAATATTAATCTCACCTTAATCAAGGTATATTGGTTTTCAGCTTAAGACTGAAGAGAACTGTTTAACAATATAGCTTTTTAAAAGATGGTTAAATAATTCTCTGGCAGGGGTGGGAAGCATGAATCTTTATTTATCTAAAGAATTAGTATATGTTATACAAGCAAGGAGTATATTTTACTCCCGGATCCATCCCTGCCTGTTTTCCTGAAATTAAAATCTAATTACAGAGTCTCATCACACTTTCTTTCCAGGCAGAGTGATTTGTAACATGTAAATTAGAGGCAAGTTTGATTTAAATGAAGTCCAAATCCTGGTTTAAAAACAATTCTGCTACCATAGCTAATTGATGCGTGTGACTAGCACAGTGAGTTCTCCTTTATGCTGCTTGGTACAGCCTCTCACTGTACAGCAAGTGATTTGGCAGTACTGTACCCACAGCACTGCCAAGAAATCAGCAACATTTACTTCTTGATTTCTGAAGTGAATCTGTATTTTTTTTGAAAGAAACCTGACCATTTTTCATATGCCTGAAAATAAAACAACAGGGGTTTTATGAAAACCTTTTGTACCTACGACATTACTTAACTCAGTAATTCCCAAATTAGAAGACGGCTCATTTGCACGTGATTAGAAAGCAGGTTTTATATATTTGCTTACAGACATTTACAATATTAATAAACAAGCTTTGGCCCTCAGGTGATAAAGTAACCACAGAAAACAGAGCATTTTTGGCTTGCATGTTGATGCAAAAAAGAGGGTTATCAAGACACCGTCTAAGTTTCCAAATGTTAACATACCAATTATTTCACCATTTGAGGGTATTCTTTCTAAAATCAATGGGATTTTGCTGTCCTTGATGTGACTTATTTTCAAATATCTTAAGTAACGCTGTCAGTTTTTGCTAAAATACAATACATTGCAATGCTTTCTTGTTTTCACAACTGATATTAGAAACACAGCACAAATTAATAAGAAGCAAAATTAGTATTTTTGCAACCTGCTTTTAAAAGTTAGTTTACAAAGAATATATATTCTATTTAAATACTATTTTAAATTATCTGTCATTAACTGCAAGGGGTTATGCCTTTTATTATTGTTACCTTAAGCAGTGTCCAGTTTTTTTCCAAAGCGTAATATATGCAAATGAACTGACTTTTATACCTGTATGTTTATTTTATCTCAAAAGCAAATCAGAGGAACATATATCAAAAAATACAGACATATGAGTTTTCCCTTGTTGTAAGGACAAGGTGTATTTCAAATCACCAGTATTCTGAGAGAATGTTTATAAGTGTAGACAACGCACACTGCTGACTTAATGCCAGCTGAAAGAGCAGAGTCTATTCATTCTGCTTCATGTCTCATGACAATTTGAAGCTTTCTGTTAATGGTATCTATCAGTGATGAGGACAAGGAGGAAAGTTATGAAAATCTCTTAGCAAGCTAGACCAAAACACTCTAGTTGGGAGTCTTAAAATACATAGTCAAGATGCATGATTTTAGACTCCAGAGCAGCAGAGAAGATTGCCCTTGAGGGGGAAAAACGCCCCATACATTATAAAAATGAGCCCAAAGTATACTGGCACAATCATTTGGGAGCTTTTTCAAGGCCACATAGATACTCATGCAGAGAAGACATTCACTAAAAATATGTATCTTGATACCAGTTCTCAACACCTTCCATCCTAGGCACTTTTATTCAAGGAGAATCCGGCAATGAAAGACAGATAACAACTTTTCAAGTTGATTAGTTTGGTTTCTTTGACTTTCTGGGAAAGACCTATTGAGTGTTCTGTTGCAGGACACCACTTCTCAACAAAGGTAATGGTAAAACATCATAAACTTCCTAAATGACAGTGACAGGCATAATCATGAAGGCAATTCTTAGGCAAAATGTAGTGAAGTAATGCATCAGCCACCCCAATGCAAATGCCTTACCTGCATTCTTACAGATACTGACCTTTATTTCTCATGTAGCCTCTAGAATCCCCCTAAAATTGTTTCCTTTCACTCAGTCAGATCTTGACATTTTATCACTATACTTAAAAGCTGAAACTGTGGAAAATAAAGTGTTTGATATAGCACTTTCAGAGACTGGGCTGATTTAAATTCATGTAGTTATACTGATCCCTTTTTTCAAAATTTCACTAATGAGTCAGGGTACTATTTCTCAAGGCATCTAATTTGTCATAATACTAGCACTGAAATACCACTGGTTTTAGGAGTTCTTCAGTCTGACTTCAGATAGAAACTATTTAGATTTTTAAGCTTTGGGAAAGGAAAAAAAGGAAGAAAGAAAAAATAATTAATGATTTTTTTAAATTGCTGGTTTTCATTAAGAGGCAATCCTGCCCACAACACTACAAGTATGGATGCAGAACAGAAAGCAGCTGCTGGGAAGCTGTTTTAGAGAGCCCATCTCCATTATGAGGTCATAGCACAGAGTGGGTCTGTGCATGAGCTGCAGGAAGTTGAGGACCAGCAGAGAGATCCAGGGCCAAAAAGAGATGCCCTCTTTTTGTCATGTGGAAATTGTTCTGTTTAGCAAGAGCTGATGTGCACTCCGAATCCTAATGAAGGAAACTTGAGTGGAAGCAACATTACCTGTTTCACTGGAATAATTTCAGAAGAAATTCAGGTTATAATGGACAGTGGAGAGCTAGCTGCTTATCACTTTGCTGGAGAAGAGACATTCAGCTTCTCTATCATTAATAAGTTCAGAGTTACCCTCCAATCTTGTCTGTGGGTAGGAAAGGCATGCATAACTGTTCCCCATTACCTCCTTGCACTTTGTAGACACTGAGAAATAGATCAGGTGTGGCACGCAGAGGCAGCAGAGTTTCTCAGATGAGCTACAGGCACTTCAGAGAGAATAAAAATGCTCACAACTGCTATTTAAATGATTCTTGGGTCCATGTCACTGCAGTCCAAAGAACAAAAATATTTTGGAGTGCAAAGTTTTAGTTTAATTGTTATTTATATATTTGTGTCTTGTTCTTCGAGATTCATCAGTTACAAAGTACAATTCATATCCTTTTCTGTTGAGATATCATAATTGCATTACACAACATTAGATGAAACAAATTCACACTGCCAAGTGCTGTAATTAAGACTGTGCTGCCCAGTTTGATTTTAAAATCTTCTCTACAGTCATGAGTTTCTGAAAAATTTATCTTGTCTCGAAAACTATATGACATAGATTCATGTCAGCAGATGGGAATAATTACTCTGAGTATAATTAATGCAATCTGAAGGGCTTCAATAGTCATGGAGTTATTATGTAACTGCACATTAATTAAATGATCAAGTAACTACTCAGTAATTTCATGGTGATTTGTGCTATATATTTGCCTTGCACAAACAAACAATGCTGTCATACAATTCAGAACGGATGTGAATATCTGCATGTTGATACTGAAATATATGCCAGATTTTTATGATGGCTTGTTCCTGAAGTGGTGACTACCTCTGAGCATATTTTCTGTAAGCAGGAAGATTAGGAGGCACATCTATTTTTAATGAAAGTGTATATTCATTTATACATAAGCCCTTCCATCGGCAAAGATGGAAATATTTCATATTTAGGCTCGAAAATATTTAGGACATGAAACATAATGATGCATATCTGGGCCCTCTATTCACAGCCCTGACTGTGGAGAAGTTTCTTCCCAAACCTGATCTGTACATAGGGTGAAGTACACAGGCTACCTTGTGTTTAACTGTTCTTGGCTACAAACCCCATGCTACAAGCTCATTTGGAGCCACAAAGTCTGTGAATACTTAGAGCAAATCTTGGAAATTCAGAGCTGTATACTCTGGAAAGTCAGACAGCACTACTGAAATATCTCAGCAGTTTTGAAAGTTGGGGGGTTAGATGAGTCATGGCTGAATTTCATTTTGGTAGACCAGATTGGGGCACTTTATTATGAATTCTTAATTGCAGAGTGGTATCTGTTTTGGTGTGTGGCAGTGGTTGATACTATTTTTTTCTCTTTCATGCATCTTAGAAACAGAAAGAGTCCCAGATCATACTTTAAATGCCTATACAAACCAAAAAGAGAATGTTTTGATTCTAGTTGAATAATTGCATGCATTTTTAATATTTCTTTACACCTATGTAAAATAATTCCTGTGAGAAGCCTTCTGGTTTCCTTTGAGTCTGTTCTGCAAAGATGCTAGAGATCATACAACAGCCAGAGGCTTTAACTTTCCTGGCTTTGCTGTTACCTTTTCCAAGGGCTCCAGTGAGGAACTGAACTAAATGTTTCCAGGATCCTGACAGATCATTTGCTGTTCACAATGTCATTATTCACAGCTGCCTGCCAGAGGAGTACCAGACATGGGCAGGGCATGGGGACAGAGATGGCACATTTGCTGGTGGATCAGGTGATAGAAGTACATCTTGCTCAAAATGTAATAAGCAACAAAGTTATGCCCAGTAGACCATGCATAATTCACATCAGCTGAGACCAAAATGTGTGAAAGATACTAGCGGAACGAGTAGCGTGTAAATAGGAAATACTTTTGGAATATAATTTGGCAATGCTTCATGTCATCTCCACTCTTAAGTTTTGGAAGAATTTTTAATAGGGTTGGACTTAGTTCCTGTTGGGTGCAGGCATCAGCACAGAACTTGCTGATCTGGAACTAATATCAAACATTGTTTTTAGGTTTCATGCCCTTAGTTGTTGAAATCAAAGGGCAAAAGGAAAGGGGAAAGAGCAAAAGGAAAAGGTGAGGGCACAGAGAAAGAGGAAAGGGAAACAGGAAAAAGGAAGGAGGAAGGGGGAAGGGAAAAAGGGAAAGAGGAAAAGACAGATCACAGGAAGGAGGAAAACACAGCATCACAGGACGAATATTCTGGCCCTAAACGAGCTAAAATCCCAGAGGCACACTGACTACTTCTCTCTAAGCCATGACTGAAAGAAGTTATAAGAAAAAAAAGAAGGTAAAAAACAATAAACGAAAGAAACAGGAACGTTGAAAGAGAGGAAAGAAAATACACTGTGCTGTGAAAGTTGCATCAAATCAATGTATCATTAATTTTTGCCAGTATTGATTACTTACCTTTTCTAAATTAAGGCAGTGTATGTAGTATCTATTTTTTCATTCCATGAAGGGACAAAGGTCAATATTTCTTATTTAGCTGTTCCTTTTTTACTCTAGTGAGGATTTATTTTCATTTATACATGTTGGTTTTCCTGGGATAGTTTTTTCTCTTATCTTATATTTACATATATCTATGTACACAAAAAATGGGATGGGAATGCTGGAGCAGCTGTCTCAAAGGGTTTATTCTATCACAATCATCAGTCTCATTTTTCAGAGCCAAGCAAGGGAGATGGAAACGGCTTCAGCCACTAGCAACAGCAATGAAGTTCTCTTGTTACAAGTCTTTTAACAGCTTTACCCAATAGCATAATATTAAAAGCTGACAAGCATTTGCCAAGGCCAATTAATAAAGCTACACAAATATCTTGCTTTAAACAATGTTTCCGTATAGTAGCTTAAAACAATGGATAAACCTTCATTATTAAGCTTACATATTTCTAGTGTCTTGCTTAACGTATTTTCCTGAGGCCTATCTCTACACAGCTCGTAGCCCTGTTGTTTCTTGTCTTTGCATCTTCAGCATTCTTGCATTTCTCCATCCTGAGATTTGCTTTCACACAGCTTTCTAAGAGTTTTATACCTTTTCTTTTTCACAATTCCCTCTCCTTTTAATGACTTTGTCATATATTAATTAGCTTGCATTACATAGCTGTACTACAGTGCTTTTCTGCTTAACTAGCAAAGCGGCGTTATCAGCTTTCTAAACAAGGCTCTATTAATAAAATTTACTTAACATATTGCTTTTTTGCTTGTCTGAGGCACCCTTTTTGCTTGCTTTGAGCCATAGTAGTTTTATGATTTTGAAAGATTTTGTCCATTCCAAGGACGTAAGTCAAATCTGGTAGTACATGCTATCTCTTGATTTGTTAAGTCTCTGTTCCAA
Organism: Tychaedon coryphoeus; assembly: GCA_013398595.1. NCBI lineage: Eukaryota > Metazoa > Chordata > Aves > Passeriformes > Muscicapidae > Tychaedon > Tychaedon coryphoeus. Next base: position 61,144 of record WBND01000721.1, on the reverse strand, counting down.
GGCCTTAAAGCTTTGTCATCCTTTACACTATCATACAGTAACTTGAGATCAGCAGACAACTGCATAACATCCTGTGAACTCTTTGTATTTTCATTTTCTGCACCTCTTTCTTGAACCACAAAAGCTTCCTTGTTGGTTTTATCCATCATCTGTCGCACACACTGAAGTGCGCAAGGCACTATTACTAATATCACCACCACAACAATCAAATCACATAAACCCACTCAGCAAAGCTCTCTTGACTAACGTACAAAGTTCCATGTTTCAAACAAATCGCCTATCCATGATCCATCATCTCTTTTGATTTGAGATGTTAAATCTTTCAACTTTTGTATATTTTTGTGGATAGATTCAGAGTGATGAGACAAGTTCATGCAACACAATCCTTCAAACTCCTCACAACTATGTCTTCGTGCCAGTAAGAGAAAATCAATTGTTGCTCTATTCTGTAGGGTGGCATGTCTAACACTTCTAATGTCTGTTAGCATATCACTGATTGCAATGGATGTGGCATTGGTTTGTTTACTTAACCAATATCCGACCCAATCTAATTGTTTCAATGCCATTGCTTAGGCAAGTTGGGTAATATCAAGCTTGCTGAAACCTTTTCTGCAGTCTTCCAGGGCCTAAAGTCACTCCTACAATTTTCATCATATTGATGGCCAAATCTTTTTCCCTTAAGTTTCTTCTTAACAGCTGCTTTAGCACTAGGTACTATCACAGTGAGCCTTCCAATGCTGCATCGCCCACCTTCAAGATGTGATGGAAAGCTTTGCCGAGCCCTATCTTCACAAATGAACTAATATTCTTTTGGTAATTGTTGTGGATATTCATTGAACATGGAAAATCCATCCCAGCTGTCTGAATAATTACGCCAAAAACTCAAATTTCTGTATGCAAAGTAATGAGGAGTAGCATTGTACTTGGAGCATCACTTTCTTGTCAATCATGAGCTGAAAACATAATGCAGAAATCCATTGTTAAAGAACCAAGGATCTCTGGTTCTTGGAGTTCAGATAATGCTTTGGGAAGTTCTTTGGTCCAGATGTCCCAGTTACTCACAGGATTGTTCCTGTTGGCAACCTCGCCTAGTTAACTATTTAGTTGTTTTTTTGGTCAAAGGATCATAATATATAGGTATTGGCCAATCTCTTGCTGGCACACCAACTAGACAGGTTGAAAAACGCTTCTTTGGGTTGGAATTGGACAGGCATATAATGTCTGAACCTGCAGCCTTGGCCAAGGCAGCTCAAACATTTGTCTTTGTAAATGGTAAATCTGCACTGCATGAAGCAAGCAAGACTAGCAAGCACCAGCATAGCAATAGGTTTCGCTCTCTAACTTTCCTGAGTAATTTTTTGGCAAAAGACTTCTCCACGACTATCAATTCCTAAATTCATTCTGATAGTAGCCAATTGTAGCAAAAAGAGGGTAATTCTACTTTTACAAATTCAATGGGAGTGTTTTATCGTTCTAAAATAATACCATGGGTACCAAGCTTTTGCTAAAAAAGCTCTATAAAACCAGCAATATTCAAACTTTATTCATTAGCATGAAAATCAAGGTTTGCAGGCTCCACAGGTGAACAAGGAATGTCAGTCATGGTCCATAGTCTTTCTGTTCTTGTCTCTGTGCTTGTTTCTTTGCTCTTAGGATTGTCTGCACTCTCTTGCGTGTGATACGGTTTGATGTTCTTCGCTGGAACCCACTTCGGACCTGCATCTGTAAAACACAAGAAAATGCTTTGTCCTAGGTTGCTAGTTGAAAAGGACCTTCAATTTGTCCTGTCTCAGGGTTTCTCAGGGGTATTTTCTTTCAATTTTGCCTGTGTGTTATTTGAAAAATGCAAAAAATTGCTGGATTGGGTTCTGCAATGGAGCTATTACAAAAATTTAAAATATATAAAGTTTTACTCAACCTCATCTGTGGTGTTGCCTCTGCTCCTCCCTCCTGCTGATCAAAAATGTGTTTTAGGGTATGATGGTTTATTTCAAAATGGTTTGACCTGTGGGGGAGTTAGGAATACCACAAATGTGGCAAACACCGTAGTCTGTCAAAAATATGGTCAATTTTTGGGTTGTATATGCAGACCATTGTTTGTTTCTACCTTTTGAGGAATACCTAGTGAAGCAAATGCTTGCAAAAAATGTTGACAGACATGATTGGTTGATTTTCCGGTGTGGACAGAGTCAAAAATTGTGCATAAGAAAGTGTCCACTAATACATAGATATTTTTAAATTTCCTAAAGGAAGGGTATTTAGCAATATCTATTCACCATAACTGCAGTCTTTGCAAACTCCATGGGTTAACAGCACCTGTAGAGACAAGAGGTTGCACAAGTTTACAACTGGGGCAAGTATTAATGATGACTTTTGCTTGACTTGTGGAGATATAGAACATTCACAAAAGTGCTTGTGCGTTTTGGTAAAAAAAGGCATGACTCAATTTTGCTTGTTCAAAAATGTTTGGTAAGGTGATTGAAACAGCCGCTGTCAATTTGTTTGCTCTTGCGTTTCCTTCTGCTGGAAATCCTGGAAGCGAAGAATGAGCCCTAATATGGGAAAAATTGTTTTCGGAGACCTGTAAGGAAGAAAAACCCTTTCCATTATTTTCAGAAGAGTCTCATTGAAAGGTAAGCCCATAAAGTTGTATTCTTTCTCCTAAAACTACAAGAAAGAAAGGCTTTTCCGGAGAACAACGATGAGCTTGTCTCTTCTGGAAAGCTTCTGTGACTTTTTTCAAGGGCTGTCTGTGCTTCAGATATTAAAGTTTTAGGAGCTTTGATGTCACGGTCTTTTTTATACTTTTTTATAAAGTTTTATACCTTTTTTATTTCCCACAATATACATTATATTCTTAAATATATTTCACAAAGCCTTTACAGTACATGTGAAAAAGCATTCTTAAAATGAAACAAAAAAAAATAAAAAAATTATCCACTTTAGTTATTGTTCAGGGAATAAAAGGATAGGTAGAATATTTTGAGGGCTATTGGTGAATTATATTTATTCCAGTGTAACAAATCCTAATGCATTGGAGATTCCTCCCCTTATGAACCAGTGGACTTGAGTACAGCTAATGATATCACTAGTGAGAGTTACCAAATTTTTATCTATCATAGGAAGTATTAATTGATTGCATTTTCTTCTGCAACTTCTGCCACATAAACTAGTGGCAGTGAAACAAAATGCTATTCCGAAGAGGCATTTTTATCTTCCTAAATGTCTTAATCTTTTTCCTATGTTATCCTCACACTTCATGCACCCAGATTGCAAACATCAAACTTTTGCTCCAAGTTGTGATGCAGGTGAAAAATCTCTCTAGGGCTAAAGATGTTAGTGCAAGCTGCCCCATGGTAAATCTCACAATAGCTCCAGTCTTCTGCTGGGGTCTCTCATGGGGTTCTCAGGTCTGAACCAATGAATCGGCCACAACCTGTACTCCTTCTGAGCAAGCAGGGTTGAATTAGAGAACATACACACTGCCTTTAACAAGAGAAAAGAATAATGAATATGTAGAGAGGCCAAACTGGTTGGACTAAACTGTTTTTATATGTTGCCTACATATAGTATTAATCTTTGCATCACAATGTGGCTGCACTACAAATTGAAGCTGATATACTCCAGGTGTCACAAGGGTGTGTTCTCTGCTGACCTCAGTGAGGTCCTACCATGCAGTTTATTCCTGGAGGCTTCTAATCTGGGGATGAAGCTTTTAAGCTGGGGGAAAGATCACTAGTCTGAGCCAGTTCCTGCGCTTCTTTTTCAAGAAAGTTTTCCAGAGACTTCTGAAAAAAAAAGGAAAGCAGAATTAATATCTCCATGCCTATTTCCAGCCACAACCAAAGGCATTCTCAAACATTCTCATACTTTTTTTATTCTCTAACTGTTGAACATGGACTCCTGGAACTGGCAGCCCACACTGGACAGGAATTACATTCAGTCTTGAACATCTCTAAATAAATCTACAGATTTGAGGTTAATACCACACAAAGCTCCCAACGGTGTTGCGATAAGGATGAGAATGTCATCCGTAGTACTTTATGAACCAAAATATCTGAAAGACTGTGTCCTCCTCTTGTAGGAGGAGGTAGCTTTTCCCTATCATCATCAACCCAGCACCACGAACAGCATTGTCACATTGGGAAAATGTAGAGGCACACTAGGCGGTTTGTGAGGAACAATTTCAATTATACCATCTGATCCATCTTTATTATTTTCTTTTCCACTTAATTAAAATATGTTTGAAAGTGATCAAGGGGGGAAAAAATAGGGAAGAACAGCTGCTATCCATGGAAGTAATAAATGAAGGCTGAGGGTATGAAAATATCCTCAGGAGAAATAAACTACTGGGTGATAATGCATTGAATTTGAATTCAAGGAAACAAAACATCATATCTTACTCAGGACAGAGACCTTATCCTGGAGGAAATTTCTAATCAAGATCTGCTGTCTGTCCTAGTGAAGGAATTAGCACATGCAAATAACTTCTTTGCATCCTACAGAAGTACTTCCATACTTTATCCCTGCTCTGAACCTGATCCTTTGCTACTTGAACCCCTGTACTTTATTCCTAGCCGCAGATGGCGCAGCACTATACACACTTACCCACGTGTACACAAGTAGATTAATGATGTAAAACTTCTGTTCAGGGGTGCAAGCACCAAACTATACATGTCCTGTGTGGAGGTAGAGGATTCCCTGTGTTGACTGTGTTTGACTCACTGAAGTGCTTAAGTTTGCTCATTCTATCAAACACATACAAATTCTCTGTATGAAAAGTAAAGCAGAAGTTTAAAAACACCAACTTTCTTGAATATCTTGATATTGCATCAACTTAGGTTTTTTCATTTATCTAGGAGTTATTCCTGATGTAGACAGAAAGAAATGTTTGTGTCTCCTAAAAGACATGACAAAATGTTCTATCAATCCTTCACCAGAATGTATTGCAAGAAAATATTAGGGAAATATGTTTGCAAGATTTTGTATCAGCAGCACATGTCCTCAGAAGGGAAAGAGCTGAATCACTTCATTGGATTCAAAACTTAATCACTACTAAGTTTTTAAACACTTAAAACTTCAAAATACATCCTGGTTGTAGAGCTGATAAAACATGTACCAGCCATCTTGCAAATGAGATTTATGGAAGCTGTTACTGCAGGGAAAAAGTACTGAATAAGTCATATGATTGTAGTATGATTTAGTTTGATTCTCTGGGAGATGAAAATTAAGTCGTAGAAGATAGATAGTAAGGAAAAAGGAGAAAGAAATTCAGTGTGTAACCAGCAAGGTATAATCCTTGCACCAGATTCATGAAGCATGGGTACAAATCACTTGGTAGTGGCATATGATCTTCCAAGGAGACAGGTGTTTCTTTTTGCTGAGTGGCAAGATATTTGTGGGTTTCTGAACTAAATTAGTATAGATGGGTTGAAATTTAATAGCATATAATGCAAATCTAGGCATATAAATTATAGGAATTTATGTGTATACAGAGGAGGCTGAGAGTAGGAAGCAACCAAGGAAGAAGACCTCACTGACATAGCTCTGAAAATGCAAGTGTAACATCAGATGTGCTAGGAAAGAGGAATAAATCCATCCAGGGCACTGATGAAAGTACCTAGGGCACTCTGTAATATATTGGTAGTGTATCTCTGAGAAGGAGTAAACCAAACTGCAGAAAAGGGGTATTAAGTTAGTCAGGGCAATGGATGGGACAGGAAGGGGGACTGAGGAAGATGGACAGTTTAGTGATGCATTCGCCTATGAAAGGGACCCAGCAGAGCTAGAATTGTTTCTTGAGAATAACTGCATATGTCAATACCAGGGAAGAGAAAAATTGCTTAAGTTAAAATACCAGAAGAGAAGCACGTTTATTTCTACCACGCATGAGCATTTTTACAGCAACAATTAGAAGTTTCTAATTATCAAAGCTACAAGCTTTCAAGTCAGGAAAAATGTCTGAAACAGCAAAGGTATTTTAGGCATGACTTGTTTACTTTTAGTATGGCATTGCATAATGCAAGCAGTGACAGTATCGGGAGGCTCAAAAATTATTATGTCACCCACTGCTCCCATTTAGAAGGTTGTTTGCCTTGGGAATTTTTCCCCCAAAATGCTTTTCAGATTCCTGCCCATTGAGCTGTTTATTTTATTATTTAGTTATTATATTTATCTATTTATTTATTTATATTTATTGTTTATTATTTATGCTTATTTTGCCTGCACTTTGTCCCCACCTCCCTGCCATTAGATTCCTTTGCACCTGTATTCTTCTTTTTCCTTAAAGTTTTAGGCCATGGGAGTACACATTCATGTCATCTATTTATGTATATATATATACATGTACCTAAATAAATGCAACCTTTTGCACCATTTTCCTGTGCCAAATCAGATACTTTTTCATGCATTATACTGTGGTTTCAAAGTTAATATTAAAATATGCATTGTGGTGCTGCAATAAAATTAACTGGTATAATACCATGAAGATACCATTTTCAGGAAAATCAGTTATGTCCGTAAACTGTACCATGACTTTCTTATTTAAGTTGCGGATATGTCTTGGGTTTATTCTGAGTTTATTTTCTGGCTGTACAGAACAATGTCTAAATTCATAATACTCTGCAATTTAAGGACAACAACATTGTTCAGGAGCACTTACCAATGCTGACTATTCAAATTTGTACATTAAGCGCTTTCTGAGTGCCTGCTGACAAGCAGATACAGAGTAGCAAAATAAAATCTTAGTAATTTGCAGGGCAGTTTCTATTCTTCATGTGTCTTCTCATGACAAAAACTAATCAGCTACAACATGATGTTCTCTCTTTGGCTGCATCTGTGATGCAGATGGAAAAAAAACACACCAACAAGCAAAGCTCAGAAAAGTTTTTTATTAGATAGTAATACTAATCATAAGGTCTGGAGAATGCATTGGTACTTCCTGGCTTAAGTGTAACTTACAGTCTTTCCTTGTGAACATCTAGTATTTGAGAAATTCAGACCCAAACACCATTTCACCTTAAAGTGAACCAGAGAGGTATTTACATAGGAGCTTTAGCTTCAGAGCAGCACAAGAAAGCTAATACTTTGCAGAAAAGTATCTGGAAACCAAAAGAAATTTTTCAAGTGCCCGTCGAAATGCTCTCCAGACTGCTAGAGGGTTGATGACTGGCCTCTCACTACAAGCAGCTAAGTCTTTAAACTCCAGCAAATAAAAGCAGTGGTCAAGTCTCAGAGACTAGATATTCCTGCATGAAACATAATACAGCATGAAATGGAGAGAAAGGAGATCCTACACTTTTAACCAACAGCTCCCTGACAACAAGGCTGAGTGTAAGCAGATGTTGTTGCTGCTTAAACAACCAAGCTCTTTGTCCACATAGGCCTTAAGAGCTTATCTTCTAATGGAAAGGTGGATGGCCTTGATTTACACAGTTCAGCAATAAGGCTGGAAATACCTTTTTATAGCCCTAAAGATAACTGTGTTCTTAACACCAGGCAGTTTGTGAGCACTTCATAACTTTTAAAGAGGCAAATATACTGCTCAAAAAGAAAACAAAGCAAACGTTTAAGGGATTTTGCCAGCAGAGTTTTCCACCCTTATCAGAGGTAAGGTCTTCAGAGCCAACTTTCAAGTTTGAAGTGAAAGTTTCAGACCTCAAAGCAACTTGTTTGAAACATTGTGAGCTGCAGAGGTCAGTAGGTGAAATTCGGAGTACTATGGAATCCCTTTTTTTCTTAGCATTTTTCTCTCTCTTTGCACCTTGGTTCTGTTTTTTCTGGCATGGTACAAAGGCCAGATGGCCCTACCATGGGCTGTCATGGCTTCTGTGTGTTTGTTAACATCTGAGGTGCACACTTTTCCGGGCAGTGTTTTTGAGATCCAAATCCTGGCTGAGAAGCAGAGCAAAGTAAGGCATGCAGGTAGGATTCACCCTCTGGTAAACTGTCACAGGTATCTGTTCCACCAGCTGCCCTTCAGCTTTGCATCCTGGTCCACATCTGCCCAGGGATGTCACTGCCAGTGGCAGAGGGGGTTGAAAGCACAATGATCTTCTAAGTTCCATACCAATCCGTTCTAAAATCCCACACCAGGAATGACTCCCTTTGTCCTCAAAGTTGATTTAAAATCTTACATTGCTAATGGAAGTGCTGGACTCTGGATGAACAATCCTCTACGCGGGCAAAAGAAGCCATTTTGTCCATTTCATATCTTAGGTATTTTATACACTGAGTAGATTAGAGCAGGCAACACGATTGCACCTTCTCCTTCTTCTCTGGAGCACGCATCGGTTGCTATTTGTTTGTCATGACATTGCATATCTAGGCCCAAACCATAGGTTTGAAAAAGAGAACTATTTGCTTTTCCTAAAAAATGCAGCTCATTTAACAAACAAACCATCAAGACAATATAAACAGAATGGAGGAAAGTTTTATTAGCAAAACTGTAATACCATCATGATGATCTTTCTGAGTGTTGTGACTGATTCCAAACTTTTTTCCCTAGGATTTGCTGATAATAAATGCATAATTCTGACTGGAATACAGAGTGCAAATCATTGCAGAAATGCACGGATAAAATATTATGCAAAGAGCAAGTAACTGGTAACTGCAGGCAAAGTCACACTTTCTGTGATATTTATGACTGCAGATTATAGAAATGCACTTTATAGATTTAAGCATTGAACACTTTGGGTTTTGCTTGTGACAGAAATGCACATTTCTGATCAGAACACAGGTTGCCAAATTATTGGGGAAAAACATTGATACAATATATATTTGCAAATAGCAACTGCAGATAAAGTCAGTATCATGATATTTTTTCTCTGTATATTAAAAATACACTTTTTCATTGTGTTATACATTTTCTCTTTCTTGTCTGATAGGATAAATAATATTTACCTGGTAATAACTGAAAAGGATTTTTTAAAGGAAATAAATTGCAAGAATTTCCTTAATTCTTAAGTTCTTGGATGTATCATTGCCAAATTAGTATGAAGTAAAAAAGTTTAAATAAAGGAAGTTGTGATGTTACTATAAGCAAAATGGGTTTAAAGTTATGCCTTATAATTTCAGTTTCATTTTTACAGTCTACCTTACGTTGCTTTTTTAGTTTTGGAAAATTTTCAGTACTGGATTAAATAACGTCCTTAATATGTTTGCTTGTTTAAAGAAGTCATGCATCAATGGTAGAGATGCAAATTCTGAGTCATCTCAGTCATATTTCATCATAATTATAATAAAGAAATATATCATTTGTTTATTTTAAATCCTTTTTACAATATTTTCAGACTGAAAGAAGTCAAATCGCATATAACAACAGAGCAACAAAGAAGAAAAAGTCAATGTTCATCATGCTGGTTTTTAAAGGTGGTGGGTCAATGTGCAAAACTGTGGGATTTTTGAAAATAAAGAAACACATCTTTGAGGAAACTGCAAAAGAGACATCTTGTTTTAAAGCATTTATTTTAAAAGACAAAGACCTCCATAATAAGCAGCCCTTGATGTCTCCGGCACAAGAAACCTGCAAAAGTCATTAAGGCCATCCCAGTGAAGCTCCTACAGTTGCTTCACTCTAGGGTGGGTGTAAGCATGTTTAAAATTAAATTACTTTAAAATAAAGTTAGAGCACTAAGCAATATCCTGCTTTTGACTCAGCAGGGTTTCCCGTGAGAAAAGAAAGTGGGCAAAGACAGCTTAAAAAGATAGACAAACATATTTACCCCTAGGTGGAAGGTACAAATTAAATTAGCTTGCCACGAAAGGGAGATGTTTTCTCCTTCTGTTCAGATGTCATGGTAGTGAGGAAACATCTTCTGGGGCCAAGTAAAATGACACAAATGCATTCATCTAAGCTACCATTCATCCTGTTCCAAGGACTAAACAGAGCAAATAAAAGAACAGCACTGCTGAAGCACTTCCTAGTTACCAAATGGAGACTTGCAGAGGAACATGGGAGAGGAAAATGGGGATATTTCCAGCATGGATTTCACTGTTGGGGTGGAAAAGCCAGAGGATTTCATAGACCTGATAAGGCTAGATATGAAATGCCATTGCCAAGAAAAGTCTGATTGCCCCTTTGCCTTGAGGGGAAGCATCACTGTGTTTAGTGTGGTATATTGAAAGGTGCGCCACAAAATCTTTACTCTCTGTCTTTAAAGCTTGAAAACAGTAGAAACTCTTCCTGAGAGTCATGTACATCTTTTATTGTGCTTCATTAATATGCCCAGTCCTGGCACTCAGTGAAGTTCAGCTAGTACACTTTCCAATATCTCATCCTTTATTTATGTGAGACCAGGAGGTGTGACCTATGGAGCCAGTTGGCTGTCATGAATCAGAATCTTCATTAAGCCCTGTGAATTATCCATTGACTGCTTATAAAACCAAGATCCATGGCTGATCCAGCAAGGACTCTAAACTGCTTCCCATTAGATTGAAAGATCCACAAAAAACATACACATGTATGCTATACGCTGCAGAAATTGCTGCGCCAGTAATCCAGGGAAGTGCTTGGGGATTTTGTGCCTCGTACTCAACAAAGTCAGTCTAATCTTTATTTTTGTATTTCTTTCAAGAGTTTTAGAGTTGAATTTCTGCTCTTGAAAGTCACATTTACACTATGTTTGTCTAGATTTTGAGCTTTCCTTCCAATCATTCAGCAGCCTGTACAACAAATTGGTTTTTTGTCAGGCTTAGAGGTCTGCATCTGCTGAGAAACCTGGTTATATAGATATCAAGTTCTAGCTTCTGTAGAGAATTCAGTGTTAAAAAAATCTCTTAAGAATACAGATATTCACAAAAAGAAAGCTCATGTTTGCCTGAAAGATCATTTTTCATTCTGTTGGATGAGGTTAAACATCACATAAAGGCTAGATTAATTTTCAACAATTGCTTCTGGGTTGCATGTGCATTAAGCTTATATTTGCTTTAGTGCTTTTGAAATAAAATTGAATGCAAAGATTTTATTCTCTAAAGCTGGCAGTCAGGATTTTAAATGTATTTTGACAGCATCAATTATATATTTTCTTTAAACACTACCTAGCAAAGACTAAAAAGAAAGAAAATGGTTAACATTTTATTTTTTTAAATCTGGGAAATTTGACATGTCAAGATTAATGAAGGATTTTAGTAGTCTTGGTCACCTTAATAACATCAGCAGGTCTCAGTACAGAAAAGTTGTCTTGTCCCTTCATGACATTTTAGCTTGAGATTTGTAGCTGCAGTATGATCTATGCAAGCCAAAACTGTAAAAAAAAATCTAAAACCAAACAAACAAGAAAACAAAAACAACTTCTGTTGAAAAGTCTCCACATCATTTATCCATTTGCCAGGAGGGTTTATGCACCACATTTAAGTGATAGTCTTTCTGCTGAACCATACCTGCCAAAGTGAGTAGCAACTTTATATGAAGCAGCTGGGAGAAGTAAAGCTCTTCTTGCTTTATGGATTCACTGCATTGTTTGTGATAAGTTCTGTAGCCTGGCCTGAAAGTGGAGAGCCTGATCTATGAAAAGGTCATGGGTGAGCCCTGTGTAAAATGGTATTGTTTACAGTTTTTTTAGTGAAGAGATTAGCTGTCATTTATTTCCACATACCTTAACAAGAGCTTTGAAGGTTCCCAGCAAGAGCATGTTCTTTTCTCTTTCTCAGCCTGTCACATACTTGTCAGATTCAATAAAATTCCTTACCTGAATTATGCAGATCAGGTTTTGTTGTGTCCAGCACCCATCATTGTTCATCTCCACTACAGCTGAAACTTCTAGCAGCCCTCTTGCTTATAGTGCCTGATTTCAACACTCCGTAGGTCAAGACCTTTCAACCTCAGGGCTTGACTTATGCCACAATCATTTGACAAATCATCCAGGCCTTCACAAAAGCTGGTTGAGCTCCAAAGTGACTGCTCTCTAGACACCACTGTTTCACTGTTTTGACATTTCCTTCTCACTTCTCCCCTCAGTAATCAGACAAAGGAAGAAAAAGACATTTGTGTCCAAGGAATGCTTTCATTTGGGGCTGTGATAAATGGCTACCCTTTCCAACAAGCTATGGTCCCACTGTAGGAGGAAGTTTCTTCGCAAGGACAGCTACCCACTTACATCTTTGAGGGGCAGGAGGATGTGGGAGACACACACCTTCCACTGTAAAACCTCCACAGTGCATCTATTGATCTTACATAGCTTTTCATCCAAGCAACACAAAAGAGTTGAGTAAGTTATCGAGACACTCTATTCATAAGTTAGCATGCACAGGACAATGTTGCATATTTAATACGTTTAGTATAATGGATGGAACAACAGACCAAGCTGAACTAAAATATATATGGTAGAAATGAAGAAAAAAAAGCATACTACTTCCATTTATTTAAGAATTCTGGGTTTTGTAGGATGGACAGAAAAGACAGGAACTTTTAATCCCAACTCTTACACCAATTCTTTTTTTTCCTTTGATCCATTTGTTTCTCAGCTTAGTCTCACCATTCATGACCTGCTAAATATAAGTATTATATTTATAGATTCTTTAAAGTTTTTGGGAAATCTCCAAACGAAGAGCTGTGTGTGAAGCCAAGACATTATTGGAAGCAGCACTAATTATAGCATCATTCTTCTACTGGATGTCTCCAGTTTAAAGCACTGCTTAATTCAGAAGAGCTCACTCTCATCAATGCTTGTTAGTCCCTTCTGCCCATTATTTTTCATGTATTTATATTGAAACAACACTACTTTACTGGACTAACAATGATTTAATATATTAGTAGAGCATGAAAGCTTGGAAAGTATTTTAAGGCATTCCGATCAGGATATTTTAGTAGAAGTTAGTATGGTTAACAGAAGTTAGTATGGTTAAAACAAAAATGCCATTGTAATGTCAAATATTTCTTACTAGAAAGAACTTCTGTCAACCATGTTTTTATAAGCTTCTTTCAGATTTTTGTGGTAGTGTTTGTTGTTCCATTGGAAAGAATGACCACCAAACGGGAACTAATTGGAACTGCATGTGATTTAGTTTCTAAAGTTGCAGTAAGGAACTAATTAATTACAATTTATGGTACTGTTAATCTGTCTCTTCTGTTCATTCTAAAGCATTAATCAGAACATTACCAAATCATTCAAATTATTTTTACATTCTGATACTATAATAAGATTAATAAACCAACAGTTACCCTCAAAGTTATGTGGATGATATATGCCTCTTCTCTCCAAGGCTTGTAATTAAGAGCACAACAAACTCAAGTATCTTCTGAATATTTAATTTTGTGTGCCTTCTCAGGGCACCACTTGCTCCTCAAGAAACAAGAGAGCTGGAATGCATTACTTAAAATCATAGAATGTGTGAGTTGAAAGGGATCCATTGGGATCATCAAGTCCAACTGCTGACCCTGCGTAGGATACCCCAAATATCACTCCATGTGCCTGAGAACATTGTCCAGATACATCTGGAGCTCTGATAATAGGGTAGCTTAAATGCATTTGCAGTGTGTTTTCTCTGAAGTATGAGCATGGAATGTATTTTCTCTGAAGTATGAGTATGGGAAACAATTGCATCAAGAAATGTTGGCTTTTAAGAGATTGAAGTTTTTTTTCTAATTTCAATTGTGCATCATGTAAGGAAATCCATAATATAATTATTTCGGAATCAACCCTACTATTAACTGAAATAATCCCATGAATTTGACATGAGAAAGGAAAGACTCTCTTAAGTTTCCTGTGTTGTTGTGCTGGACTGGAGAGACTTATGTATGTGAAATAACACAGCCCCAGGGTTGGAAGCAGCACACATTCCAGCTCACACTTCCTTTCCAATAAATGTAAATATATTCAGTAGTGGGGTGGGATGGGGTGGGAAACCATGGAAACCTGTCTGGGAAACCATTAACTAGTACAGCATTACTAAAACAGATAACCAGGCTAAACCAACCATTGCAAATCTAATGATGCTGAAAAGCAGCACAGCCACATCCTTTCTCAGAAAAAGTGTCACACTGTTATTGGGATCTTGACCTTTCTTCACCTACTGAACACAGTCAGATGCAAACTGTTACCTTCCCAGCAGTTTCTATGAAGTACCACAGTCCATGTTTTCAGGAGATATTCAGTGTGTGTGTTCTCCTACACTATGAAGACACTATGTGTCTCCTTCTTAAATCTGCGGGATCTTGGTTTGTGGGACTTGCCGATGCTTACCTTTGCCTTTTTCTTAGTTTCCAACTCATATCTTGAATGCATTCATTGCCAGTTTTAAGGTCTTACATGTCCATTTGCAAATATTTTTGTGGCTTTCATTAAGAACAAACCATGAACTGGTCCTAAACTAGTGGGATAAGCACTAAGATAAAATCCCCGTCAGAGACTGTCCTAACAAAAAAAAGGACTGAGTATTTTGACTACTGTCAAAATTAGAGAATTTTAAAATTTCTATTGCTAAATGTGTTAATATTTGTGTAATAAACATGATACATTCTACAACAGGAGTCAGCACTGGTGGATGAGGGAAGAGCAACTGATATCCTCTTCTTGGACTTGAGCAAAGCACTTGACACTGTCCTGTATTACATCTTTGTCTCTAAAATGGTGAGGAATAGATTTGATGGTGTAGCAGTTGACCCTGGTGCCAATTAAGCCACCCTTTCCACTGGGACAGGGGAGAGAATAAGCTGGAGAACAACCAGCAGGGTGAGATAAAGCAGTTTTATTACCGTAAAAGAAAGAAATAAGCAGGTGCATGTGGGCTAAAGAGTCACTTCCCATCAGCAGTGATGTTCAGACACTTCCTGGGAAGCAGGGCTTCAGCATGCATAGCAGCTCTTCCGGAAGGCAAACACTGAAAAATCATGAATGCCCACCCTGCCTAAAATATTAAAAAATATTTTAGCACTGTACATGGAAAGAGGTTCACCTTTAAAATTTGCTAATGGATCAGCTAACATTACTTGGATGGTTCTGTTGCTTTTACACAAGTAGCATTAACATTGTCTTGCATGGAGTGACTATATCAGTGGACAAAGGAATTGCTACAGATTGCATTGATCTAGGGCTAGAAAAAAATAATACAAATTCAGTTAACTTCTGTCTGAAACCATATTTTACAGTTAACTTTTAAAGTTTTCTTTCATATTTATGAAAAAAAAAAGCCTACAACAGATGTGCTACTCTGGACAAGCTGTATAAAGAAAAGCAATTTTTACTATGCTATCTGTTGTGACTACCTAAATTTTTCACCTAATAAAATCTACAGATTGCCAACTATTAAATGCTCTTAGTAAGTGTGGCTAATGCAAAAACATTTTTATTTAGTTACACTTGAACTGCAATCAAATCTCTAATTTATGTACTGGATTTTCGCTTTTGATCTTTTGCTGAAGTTCTGGCATGGATAATGTAGTAAAAAAGTGAAGAAAATAAAAGATAAAGAAAAATGTGTGATAAAGGAGAGTTAGAGAAGGTGGAGAAGAACAAAGTAGAAAAGTATCTACTAATGTAAGGCTAAGAACAAAACAGTGGGAAATTTATTAAAAAGGAGTCTAAAAAAGGAGATTTGCTAGTATAAATAAAAAGAAACACCAGAAAGAAGGAAGAAACAGTTCAGAAAATCAAATTAAGAACAGAGAACTGACAAAGGACAGAAGATCTTGTAGTATAAGAAAGATGAATCTAAGAGGTTTTGGAAAAAATGGAGCATTTGTTTCTAACTTAAACACTCTTCTCCTCTCTGTCTGTCTTCATGCATCTTCAATTTTCAGTTGAATTATAAGAGGTAGAAATGTTAAAATTTCTAAATCAACACTGAGACTTTTGCAGACCATCCGTGGTAAAGCAAACTTCAGTGTGATATTTTATAGCAAATCCTGAAGTTAAACAAGCTCTAGAGAGCTGACAATCTCATTTCAAGGCTCTGTTGAGGCCTGAGTCACCATTTTAGAGCATCCTACACCATAATGATGAACATTTCATACCCATGATTCATCTCCCTCCTTACTGCCTTGTTGAGCAGAGCTCTTCTGCAGCTTTCACAATCTTCTGTTACTCTATTTAAAGGCTTCTGTCCAAGAAATTCCCCCGTCCAGAGTTCAAGTAACAGCTGATTCGACAAAGTGTGTGAGAGATTAACCTCAGCAGAGATCAGATGCCTTTGTGTCTTCCAATTATTTCATAAGCCTTTTTCATGTTTCCATTCTATTCTTACCTTTTTTTTTTTAGACATGAATCATATATCTACAGTGCCTTTCCAGGAAATCCATATATAGTGCTGGGAAGAAACTCTCATTCCTCAAGGATCTTCGGAAATTTGCCTTGGAGCCACCTCAGACTTCTGCAGTGTTGAATGGTAAAAGGCCTGCAGCCACCCACCTATTTTCCATATTTGCTTTTTCACCATCAGTTTTAATTTCTAGCCCCTTTGTTGTCATCTTTATATTGAAATCTTTCTCCTAGTTTTTTCTTCTTTCCTCTCTATCAACAAATCAGTTTTCACCATTTTTACCTCCTTCCAAGACCATATTTGGCTTGGTATCATCAGTATATAATCTCTTTCCTCTCCTACTGGGTACCTTAAAGAACACAATTTCTTCTCCTTACCCTGTCCAAGAAATTTCAGTGCATTATGAAACTGATGCAATGGCTTACCAGATTTAGGGTATCATTTTCTTTAATGAAGATATTTTACACTGAATTTAAATTTTCTTGCCAATTTTGGGTTATTTGAATACCTTCTTTCTCAAATTTTTTCTCAATGGAGAGAAAAAATCCATACAATTATTCCTGGACTATGTTTTAAAGGACCTCTTTTTATACTGCTGCTCTTTTGGACTACAATCAGCTAAGATCATTCTGCTCTGCCCTACCTGCGGACTTCGTTTCCTTCCCCTTCTCTCTCCCTTTTCCTTTCCTCTGCTCTCTACCTTTTCCCTTCCCATTACCCTTCCCCTTCTTTTTGCCTTTCTCTTTCCCTTTCCTATCCCTTCTCTTTCCTCTGACTTTTTTTTCCTCTCCCCTTCCCTTCAAATCAAGTTTCTTTTAAAACCATGAGGATCATTTGGGTAAAAAAAATCTTTTAAAATCTCCACAATTTTATTTTTGTCTTCTTCAATCATGATTTTAGATTATTTTTGAACCTACTGTGATCATCACATCAGAGGATGTGTTTCTCTAATTATATGCTTATATGTAGGGTTGCAAGAAGGGTATCAAGTATGATAAATTTTTATTAGAACATCTCCCTCCCAAATGAGCCTTCAAAATGATGAGAAGAGAGATAAAACTCTCTTTCCCTTCACAAAAACTTTAATCATATCACACTTGTCCCTTGCCCTTTTTGTATTTCTTCCATAGCCAGCAGTAGGTGTTAACCTGTTTTGAACCCTTGTTATAATTGGGGAATAAGAAAACATCTATTTTTTTTTTCTTTTTTTGGAAGTAAAAGAGAGGTCAGCTTTAGTTTCTGATGTAGGAAACCCTTAGAGCTTTCTTTTCAAGTAGCAAAATGTGTGAGTGGAAGGAGGGCTCAGCAATCACAACTTCTAAACCACAGCAGATGAAATCTATCGTCTCCCACACACAATTCTTACTTTAGGTAAAAAAAGAGTGTGACTGTTGTTTTACTTACAGATACAGACAGCATCTGCTATTCTAAAGGGTGAAAAAGTTCCACGCCTTTGCAGCAGTGGAGATAAAGCATTCATATTTTAATGCCCAGTAAAGCTTTTCTTCAAATGGGAAGCTCATTTAAATAAACTCTATTTCCAGCTGCACTGCAGCTCTCATGATGGAGGGGATTCACCCCAGTCAAATGAATGTTCCTCAAATAGTTTGCCAACCCAGGAGACAAGGGCTTCTGCTTCTTGAAACGGACATACAGAAATGCTTCTTGGACATCCAGGACTGTCTGAGGCTCCAATAAAAAAACAATAAAATTTTTTTTCTGCATTGCACAGTGAATCAGAGAAGCACCTCTACTTAAACATTGTGAAGTCATAAAAAGGCAACAGAAAGAACCTAAAGAGTTCTTGTTGACTAAAGTTCTCTGCTGGTGAACAGTAGAAACAGTAAAATTTTCTTTAATTCCTTCATATGAATTCCTCTTACATATGTGTTTGCAAATACAGGTTTCAGACTCCTACATTGAATTGCTATATTACTTCATTGAGTATCCTTCTCATTTAATAAATATTTATTTTTAAAAAGCCATGCTGCCATAATTTCTTGTGTAGCATCAATAAGAAGTTGTCACTGAAAACCCTGATCCTGGTCTTGTGGGAACCAATGAAAAATGTCCCATAGGCTTCTGTGCAGTAGCATTAGGCTATAAATAGCTAGTGTTTGACCAAATATGTAGAATAAAAAGGTTTCATCAATTTATAAAAGAGGCTTCTTTAAGAAACTCCTTTTAAAATACAGACATGGAGCTAGAAAAACTAAAATCACTAAGTTTGCAAAAATCTTAGGCATGGCTTTTTCATATTATTTGTCCTCTGTAGGCTAGCATTTATGTATTGTTGATCTGAGCTGTAGGAGTTTTCCTCCAGAAATATTGTTGATTAAGATGTTTTGTTATGCAAAATATGAAAATGTAGAGGTGGAATTTGACTTTCTAAAAACTTTTTACCTTTGGGCAGATTTAGAAGTGCAAAGATGGTTTTAAAGAGTAAATATATTGGTTTTGTAATATTTGAGGAAAATCTTTGCAGAATTACCTCACTATATCTTAGAAAAACAGACAAATGTGTTCTGTTTGTTCTGATAGCTCCCTTTGATTTCTTCCTCTTGCCTCTCAATTTGTGCTTTTTTCAAATCTTTTTTTTTCATTTCTTTTTTCTCTTAAAATAGAGACTTTTCTTTATCGCCACATCTGCTGTCTAGCCAGGGCATGATACCCTTTTTTACCCTCTCCACATGCAGTCCAGTAAAAATGTGGCAGATTGCAGAGTTCAAGTGTTCCAAAATGTGAAGCAAAACAGCTGCACCTAATCACTTGCATAAGGAAGGGTTTTGGAGCTTCAGTTTCAGCTCTCATCTGCTTGTAATCCCATATTCCCTGTTTGAGTGACATATTCCCATATTCCAGATTGAGTGACAGGCAATGTCAGAAGTCTTTGATATATTCACGTCATGTTCAGAGCCAGTGGAGGAGATCCTTATTTAACAGATGCAGCATGTTTTTTAATTTGGTTCAACTTCCCGACATTGTAAGTGTTGTTTCCACAGAGAAGAGCACACCATCTTTAGCAGTCATTCATCAACCTAGAGTTAATTCAAATTATGGAATTGAATGGGTGTTTTATGCATCACTCACCTATACAAGTCACAGAGAATGTCAAGCATACAGCTGCTCACAGAGTCCATCACCTTTTTTTCTTTATTCTGCCCTGAATGTTGCCCCATGAAGATTGCATTTCCACAAAGTGTGCTGTACATTTCACTTAAAAGGTGTTCTTGAGCTCAACTGTCTGAATTTTTACCTTGATGCATCTTGGGCAAATCAAGTTTGCAAAGAGTAAGCCTGAGTAAAATGGTGCAGTAGACTATATGGTCATTGCATAAGGTCCTCCTTATCTGATCAACCAGATTATCTCAACTAACGAATCAGAAGCCTGGGTGTGAGCAAACAATTTTGTCCTGGTGACATATAACACACAGAAAAAGTCACAAACTTTCTGATTCACAGAAGCTTTTTTGCTTTAGTTTAAATGCAAAATTAATAGAAAACAATGAAAAGCCAGTTCTCCTCCAGTGCATACTTGGCTTTCAAAATCTTCCTGTTCAAGATGACAATTTGAAAATTATGTGGAGGCAAAAGGTGACACTTAACATTGGAATAATAAGAAATTGTGATGGATGAAATTGCTAAAGGACAGTTATATGTATTCTATTAAGCATTGGCATTGTATTTATTTATTTAGATGTGATATATTTCTGCTGAATTGTTTGATTTAACCTTTGCTGCAACATTTTTTCAAAGACATCTTTGTGATCAGTGGTGCTTTGTAATGTGAACAGTGCAGAAAGCAATACTGGATGTTCAGGATTTTCAAACCAAGCACAAACATAAATGACAATTAGTACTTACTGTTATATCCTTCTACAGTTCAAGTGCAGGAACAAGTATCCCCATCAATATTTATTGCCCTGATTTTAAACAGACAGTTCCACATGTACAGGCAATAGTCCTGTTAAAATGCTGTTAATTTTCAAGCCTAGAGGCTGAAATGGACTACAGAGTAACGGAAAATGAGTAGAAGTGCACTTCCCTAAGGTAAAATACATTTAGTAGCCTATGAATTATGATATTAGATTTTTTTCATGATTCTGTTTGGTGGATTTAATCTGGGCAATCCTCTTCACTCATCTCTAGAATGCATCTTTTTCAATTTTTTCCTGGAGTTCATTGCAAAAAAGCCTTGATTGCCTTCTTCTCTGATTGGTCACTGTGGAGTCAGAAAGGAACATATCACTGAGGAGGGCTTGTTTATTTGATTTCTTCTCAATTTAGCTCCTCGCAAAACTATGTATATACATATATACATACATATATATATCCTCTGTTTTAAAACAATTCAGAACTTGGTCTGGTTTTGATTCCTCCTCTATAAATAATTAATTGTCATTACAGCATGTGACAGAAGAAACTGATTTTAGCCACCCAAAAGAAATGGGTTTGCCACTGTAAGAGCGCATGAATTTAGAATTATAATTTTTCAAGAGATTCCCCCTACTAAACCTGTATCATGCTGTTAATTTCTGAAATCATATATTTTTAAGTAAATATCTGGCTACCAAATATATATATATGTTAAAGTTAGCTCACACACACACACACTCACACATGCACACACACGCACACACACAGATAGATTAGATAGATTAGATAGATTAGATAGAGAGATAGAGAGAGAGAGAGAGAGAGAGAGAGAGAGAGAGAGATGAGTTTAAGTACCAGAGTGAAGAAATTACTTAGGAACATGCACGGAGTAAAAGTAATGGAAACAAAAGCTTCCTTTTTGTTCACAGGCTAAATACAGCATACAGCAGCTGCACTGCTTGCTAAGCTCATATTAGCCTCTTTATGACCTCAGTTTTGACCTTAAACAAAGTTTCTTGCTCCATTTAAAAGAAGGTATTATTTTTCTTTCTAACCTGACTTCTCATGAGGTTCTTTTGAATGCAACTCAATTAGTCTCATGGAAATAATTTAAATACCCAAGTCTAATGTTACAGATCTCTTCATTTATGGGAAGATAAGGCCATCTTATATAAAGTCCATGCAATGACTTCCTTGCAATTACAAAGCCAGAAGTTGGTGCTTGGCTGTTCCACAGCGTGTTTCCAGATGATAAAACTAAGCTATCTGCTTTAACATTAGAATGTAAATCCTAGCCACAAATTAGTTACTTAGTGTACTATAGAAGCCACTCCAGAACATGGTTCACACTGCTCGTGTTTTAGGATTCCTCTGTGCTTATCAGTATAAGTAGATCTCTAATCTTGGCATGTAACAAAATATTTAACGTACTAAGATAGGAAACCAAAAGTAACAAATTGTCTCCATTATATAATATAATGGAGAATAAATCAGTTTCCAGGTTTCTTGGTAAAGGACAGGAAAGCTGACCCCATTTGAATGCCAGACTAGGTGATATCTGTCCCATAAAACTGACGGAAATTTTTTCTGATTGTATATGGAGTGTTGAACACCCAGACGTCCAAACTGCTTAGGAATTTGCAGACTGAGAATTTATTTTTCAAAGAAAGTAAAAGGAAGTATAAGCAAAATACTTAGTCAATCTTCATGGTTTGTTGTTGTAAAAGCTGAGAAAATATGTCAGCATATCAGGTTTGGGATTTCTTTGTAGAGTGTGCATATATATATCCAAAAAGGCACTTCATGTACAGTTTTGGATTTAAGGGTTAGACACCAGGTACTTGAAGTTTAAATGTTTTACTTGAGTGATCATTAAGCATCTTTTGGTCTTGCACTTTCCTCACACAAATATGACAATTGTGCTGTGTTTCTATGACAACAGCATTAATTGCTGTATTACTGAAAACCATATTAAGCTTCAATTTGGATCTACTTCATGCATATGCAGGTTTAGTTTTTGTTCTTGGGAAGAAATTTTTCATTTGGACTAAATCCTGTCAGCTGATAATAATTTTTTATTCTAATTTGTATACAAATTATAAGCATCATAACATATTCTTCCAAAGTTTCAGTTAACTCTTCACCAGCTCAGAATTCAGATGCAGCAAAACTCATCTCAGTATTTTAAAAGCAGATCATTCTTAACAGAAACATTAGGACTATCTTAGGATTTCCTGTTTTGTCTACTAACAGGCTTTTGCATTGCCTCTGTTAAGAGCCATCAAAATCCATGAACTTACCCTGGAAAGGATGATGCAGTCTGTACAGAAAATAATGTATGTCTAACCTGCGACTCTATTTATTTTTCTGATTGTTTAGAAACCACTTTCTTCTACTGAAGCTGTGAATATGTTTTCATTTTCATACATATTTCATACATATTTTTGGTATTTGAAAATTATATTGATCACAAACTGACCACCGTCCAGGATAATTCTTTCCTAAAATTATCCTGCTCCAACTGCATCCATACAAGTTTATGGAGGCTGTTGAGATTAATCCAAAAGCCCTCAGAGCTACCAAAAGATGAGATGGTATCTCAAAACCTCTCTAGATGATTATGAGTGGTCTTGGAAAGAAGTCACAGCTGAAACTGGTGGTCATTGTCCCAATTTCCAAGAAGGGCAAGAAGGACCCCAGAAACTGCAGGCCTGTCAGTCTCACTTCAGTGCTTGGTAAAGTTATGGAGAAGATTTTTATGGGAGATACTGAAATACACAGAAAGACAATGCAGTCATCAGTCAGAACCAACAGAGCTTCATGAGAGGAAAGTCCTGCTTACCAAACCCGATTTCCTTTTATTACAATGTAACCCACCTTATGGATTCCCTTGATCAAGGGAAGCCAATGGATGCACTATTTTTGGATTTCAGAAAAGCTTTTAATGGTGTCTCTCCCAGTATCCCTTCGTGACAAAATGTGCAGCACACAGCTGGGTAAACACATCATGGGGTGGGTGAGCAGCTGGCTCACAGGTCAGACGCAAGGGGTGACAGTAAATGAGGTGACATCAGACTGGTGACCTGTCACCAGTGGGACTCTACAGGATTCCATTCTTGGCCCTGTGCTCTTCAGCATTTTCATCAACAGCCTGAATGCAGGACTGGAAAGGATACTGAGCAAGTTCACAGATG
Source organism: Tychaedon coryphoeus (assembly GCA_013398595.1). Classification (NCBI taxonomy): domain Eukaryota; kingdom Metazoa; phylum Chordata; class Aves; order Passeriformes; family Muscicapidae; genus Tychaedon; species Tychaedon coryphoeus. The sequence goes on along the minus strand of WBND01000721.1, from coordinate 37,880 downwards.
ATACAAAACTTGGAGAACCT
>WBND01000721.1:23147-37715 GCA_013398595.1 Tychaedon coryphoeus | reverse complement strand
CCTGGGATGGGGCAAGCCTGGGTGGATGGACAGTCTGGGGAATGAGATGCTGGAAAGCAGCACCATGAAAAGGGACCTGGGGGTCCTGGTCCATGGCAAGTTGAACATGAGCCAGCAGTGCCCTGGCAGCTGGAGGGCCAAGTGTGTCCTGGGGGACATCAGAGAGAGCATCACCAGCTGGGCAAGGGAGGGGATTGTCCCACTCTACACTGCCCTGGGGCAGCCTCACCTTGAGTGCTGGGGGCAGCTTTGGGCACTGCAATATAAGAAAGATATAAAACTACTAGAGAGTACCCAGAGAAGGGAAAGAAAGATACTAAAATGTCCTTGAGGGGAAGCGGTATGAGTGGCTGAGGTCACTCTATCTGTTTAGCCTAGTGAAGAGGAATCAGAGGGGACATCTCAACGCAGTCTGGAACTTCTTTGAGAGGGGAAGAGGAGGGGCAGACACGGATCTTTTCCCTCTGGTGACCAGTGACAGGAGCAGAGGAAACGGCCTGAAGTTGTATCAGGGAAGGTTTAGGTTGAGTATGAAGAGAAGGTTCTTCACCTCAGAGGGGGTTTGGGCACTGGAACAGGCTTGCCAGGGAAGAGGTCACAGCACCAAGCCTGACAGAGTTTAAGAAGTGTTTGGACAGTACTCTCAGGTACACGGTGTGACCCTTGGGGATGGTGCTGTGCAGGGCTTGAAACTGGATTCAATGATCCTTGTAGGTCCCTTCCAATTTAGCTTACTCTGTGATTCTGTAATTTTTTCATCATCATGCTTGTTCAATCAGCTTTATTGAAATACTTGCATTTCTATCTGGAGTGAAGCTTTAGGAAAACATTGAAAGAGACTGTTCCTCTTCACAAATACAACTCAAGTTTTAGGTTAAACTCTGACAGCATTCAAACTAGCTTTGAAGATTTCCCTTAACTGAACCTCCAAAAATCATTTTCTCTTCTACTTGTGGTTTAAACTCCCTTTTTGCAGAAATGGAGTTTGCAGAAATGTCTAAAAAAATGCAGATCTTTTGGAAATCATATTCTCCTTTCTCAGGTCTCTATAACAGACTTTTTTGAGAAGGTGGGGTAGACCTCGCACCTGTCCAGATTCTGACCAGGGCAGGGTTAATTTTTGCATTAGCCAGGAGGACGCATGGCTAGAGCTGGAGATTATTTTATGCCACCTCATGTCATTGCTGGGGGCAGAGTAAAGAGACTTTCTTCCAGGGAAAAGAGGCTCCTTCCAGTCTAGAAAAGATGGAGGGGAAATGACTGGTACTGCTTATTGTCATGGGCTCTGCAGTGAGCCTTTTCGCATGTGAATCACTCTCTCTCTTTTACACTGCTGTTATTAATATTGTTGCTGTTACTGTTTCCTTATCTAATTGTTATTTCCAGTAAAATTTTCTTATTTCAACTATTATCTTTGCCTTTTGTGCCTCCAATTGAAGTGGGGTAGTGGTGGGGAGTGGACCAATGTACTTTCGTCTTCTCCTTCTTCTTCCTTTTTTTTCTTTTTTTTAATTTGGTGGGAGTACTAAATTGAAGAATATAAAGATAAAAAACATCACCTGAAAACCACAATGATAAACCAACAGGTAAAGCTTTGATCATGAGAAATAGGCAAAAGGATCCCCTTCCAGCTGACCATTTCAAAAGATCAAGAATAGCCTTGAAAATACAGTGGAAATTTGGGGTGCACAGACAGTCAGTCTATCAGGAATTTTCCTTTTCACAAAGAAAATAATAGTGTGAGTTACTATTTTCTGTACTTTAAAATTCTACTGTATAATGTAATCAAAGAAATGGGATGTTTGGTCTCTCACTCATTACTTTTATATTACCAGAATCTATTTTATGGTAGTTCAGTAACTAGACTCTCTCTGGTTTTATCCCTTCTCTGGACACTCACTGTTAAATAGTGAGCAAAGCATGAAACCACCAGTTGATTCACGACAGTGTACTTAAAAGTACCAGTTGTTCAACTACAATATATGTGGCCAACTTCTGTTCTTCACTCTGAGAAAAGTTTAAAGTCGTCTGGGGAACTTTATAGTAAAAAAACCTCTCTTCTGTGCTTTGGGAATACTGGCTGTCTTTATGTATGCACACAGCAGGCTAAAACAGGACCACAGCTATCAACACTGGCTCTGAAGATTGCTGAGAGATCAGATTATACTTCTGTTACTTGTTTGCAGAACCTGTTGTGTGTAAATCAGGGCATGGCATTGTCCTGCTGAATCTCTGATTTCACAGAGTAAAAAGCTGATAGCTTTTCCTATATTTCACTACAAGTGAAAAATACTTCTATAGGCAGTTGCAGTGTGTCTCATTCACTTGAAAAGTGTCTCTTGTATCTGTTTCAGGCTTTCAAATAAATACATATATGGCATCCTTGAAAATATTCATTATACTTATGATGAAGTAGCATATAACTTAAAATAATATGTATTAATTCTTCTAATAATAAATTATTATTTAACCACCAGGACTGCTTTATTCTATAGCTGTTTATAAATATATTTATTAATAATGGTGCAATTACCTAATGGCTGGCTCATGCTCAGACATTCTTGAACTTCACGTAAATATATCTTAGGTCATGGAATATGCTTCTTAAAACTGTATCCCTAAAGTACTTCTGAAAATAAGCAGCTACACATCTGCTAAGGCCATTTTTTTCAGTAGAGTTTGGTAAATATTGCCTCTTCCCCTGGTTATGTCAAATGCAATTATACCCTATTAGGGACTAATATGTTGTTAAAATAGGTAAATTAAATGGGGGATAACAGATACCAAAGAAATATTAACTTCTACAGTGAAAAAAGAGGTAGTTCTAGAAGGCTTAAATGCCCTATCCTTACGACTTCCATGACTAGGTTTCAGTTTCTTGCTTTGATCAACAGCAAAGACAAGTCTGGTGGTCAGAGATGAGTCTGTCAGAAAATCCACATCATTCTGGCAGTTTCTACTCTACAAAGACCTAGAGCATGAGTAACAGCTAGAGCAGTCCTTGAAACTGTTTTGGGTGTGAAAGTTAAAATTAATTTAGTCTGTGTTAAGCTTCAGCAGGAAAAAAAAAACTTCTGATTACAAAGTAATAAGAGCTCTTAAATTTTTTGATTCTTCCTTATGTTGGTCTGATAATTTTCCAACTAGAATTTCTAGTAAAAAAAATAAAAGAAGGTATGTGAAAACTGAGAAGGAAACACCAAAGATTGTTGTCTGGAGGCTGGTTAAAACTCAGTCTACACTGTGTTCAAATTGCCACTGTAGTTTTAAGTTTAGTTGTGCCTTTCCACTTCTCCCCACAAACAACAACAACAACAACAACAGCATTATTACTGTTTGTTATTCTGCCTTTGCAATTAATTAGCTTTGTTAAGTGCTTCATTTGGTGCATTCACACTGTTTTAATAAATCTGGAAACACTAACCTTTCCATATTCGGGGGTCGAGTGTGGGTATGAATCTTTATAATCCAGGGAGCAAAATACTTCAAGGCATATCCACAAGAGATTTCATAAGGACAATCAGAATTTATTTTCCCAGTGGATGGTGTAACCAGTGTAAGTGAGCACTGTGGCATGTTTTAAGATCTCCTTAACCTGTCTGTGCAAATTGCATAAATCACAGCAATAAAGTCTCTTTATTCAACATGCTGAAGCTGAAGAGCACTGACCAGCTTTTGACCTCCTACTCTGGGCCCCAACTGACCCTAACTTAGAAGTTCAGGCGGTCAATAGCAGGTCACCGAGAGTATCTGCAGTCTTGCTTAATTTCAGTTTGATTGCAAGGTTAAATATAAGCTGCACGGGTATCCTTTGCTGCCTTAAGTCTTCCTGACCACCACAGCACATAAGGCTCTTATGAAGCCCCCAAAGATGTGGAAGGTGCATGGGGAGGTAGGAGAGGGGAAAAAAAGTAATAATAACCAAAGTTGCATTTTCCTGGCCATCTCCAGTTTGGCACAGACCAAGTTGGTCATTTATCAGTATAATGGATCTACAGACAGCACTAAACAATTGTCAAACATTCTTTTAAAAGCCATTAGTTTTTCAACTAATATATATCTGGTTTGAGCATTTGCTGAACCCTTCACTTGTCACTGAAAAGGGCCTGTTAAACTAAACAGAGGCCTGATCAGTTTTCAGTGAGCTTTGAGCCTCAGAGTTCACCTGGGTCACCTAAAAGATTTATGACAGCCTGGTCCTGGCATCTGGCTGGAACCGTGAGTTCTGCAGCTGGCTGAGCCTCCCCCACATGCCAAGTCCCCAAGGCTGCCCTGCCCCTCCCAGAGAGGCAGCAATATTGATGACCTGTACAGATACCAAAGTGGACATCAATAAAAGGAGATGGATGTGAACCGTCAGAGTGACATGCCTCACTGCTGGGGTGGCTGGAGAGCAGGGGAAACAGGTTAAAAAAACACAGGAAAGTTATTTATACAAGCTTCAAGGACAAGGATTTTGACACTACTTGCCTGAGAATTTAATCTTAACATGTTCTTTCTTCTGGTTTCCATCAGTCCCCAGTTTTACATGCATATAGACTGAGAACAACTCTTTTTTTTTTTTTTTTTTTCAATAACCATCTCTTAAGTTAGGTTTAAAACACACCTAAGAAACCAACACGGAAACAGTTCTCAAAATTTATTTTGATTTTCTACTCAAAGTGTTTGCTTGCCCTCTGGGACATTTTCTGCATTCTAATTTATTATGTAAATGAGATCTAAATCTGAAATGTGATTTGTGTACTTGGAAGTATTATGTATTCACCCATATAAGAAATGGCAGAGCTTCTCTGCTCTCCACACACAGCATTCAAACATCCTACTTTCCCTAAAATGATGTTCTAAGGTACAGCAAAGTGTTTACTCAAATTGAATTTCCATTTGTGCCAAGAACTTCCTGTACACCCATATTTTGCCTTCCTGCCAGTGAAATTCAAACATTTAATTGCACCGTAACAAAACTGTAGGTTTCTATTTATCACATGCTGGTACCTTCAATGGGGGACATTACACCATAACTAATATTTGATTGATTTTTTTTTTTTTCTGGAGTCTGTGTGTGATGGGTTGAAACCAGCACACTGTGAAAAATGGAATTTAATAGTTACCAGAGATTTTCTGAAGGTAATACAGTAGATCATATCAGAAGCAGAAACATTTACGGAAGAAGTGAACCTGTTGTATGAGGACACGTCCTCTTTAAGTCACTCAGTAGTGTACCAACACTCTGTGGTGACTCTTTTTCTCCCTGTCTTCATGTTTTGTCTGCTGATTGAAATACATAGATTTTTCTACTAGCAGGGATGAAGGCCAAGGAAAGGCTTAAACTTTGTTTGGTTCAGAGAAACAAAAACTGAGTAGCTTATTAAGGATATTAACTGAAGATGTAAACATTTTTTGAGAAACTTTTAAAGGACCTCATGAAGCAAAAGATGCAATATCTTTTTTAATCAATACACTGATGCAAACCACTATTTTTTCTCAGTTGCTTATGTTACAGATAAACCACAACCTCAACTAATTTTCAACCATCTTCATTTCGACTTCTTGTGAGGAAATAATTTTATTTCCAGAGTATCCATTGATGTAAAATTGTAGAGGTTTTGTTTGCCAATGTGTACAATTAAGTTTGTCTGGAGAACTGCAATAATAACTTTAATAATTAAATTCTTAAGAGTTTTTCATCTTTAGCAGCCTGATACATAGATGGTAACTCTGTCATTTGGTGATTCTTCATAACCTAACCTGCTTCTACAAACATCTGTGTGATGTTAGAGAGCACCTTGCTGTTTTGAGGTTAATTGCATTTCTCTTGGTGAAGTATTAATGCTGTGAATCATTCAAAAGTCCTGGTAGGCTTTCTGGCTGCCACAGCAACCCCAGACTTTGTTTAAGGTCCAGACAAAATTTACAAACTCTACAACACCTCACTGACAGTTTACAAGTTCCACAAGATCGCACATGGATTTGACAAACCCTGAGGCATCTGAGAGGTTTTACAGCCTCATAGGAATGAATTCCTGCTGTTTTACAAACCTTGCAGGACCACTTGTGTGGATATATAAATGCATTCCGTAGTTCTTCAGGATTTTATAAAATCATCAGAGCTTCAACTCTTTGCAAATCTATTTCCTCACCTTAGGATTCACAGCTGTAACATACAAAGCAAACAATTTCTACCCTGACATTTAAATGCTTAGATCACAAAAAAGTCCTTTTCCTCACACAGCTGTTAAATACCTATATTCAGTTATTTCTGTTATGGAAGATCCTAAAGTTCCAAATTTTCACTGTTCTTGAGTGACTCTGATTACAATAAAAAAATCAGTGAAGAGTACATATAGTGGAAAATTTGTTGTCAAGAAGTTTAGCAATTTACTACAACATTCTGAATCAGATCAAAGTCCCAGTTTTCATGTACAAAAGTTAAAAGAAATCTGTAAGTAAAACACTAATCTTAGAAAAATTAGGACTTTAGTTAAAAGTTATTAGAATTATTAGAATTTATTAGAATTAATTAAAAAGCAAATGGATAGATAGACCTTGCTAAAAATAATTAGAAGTTAGAAGGAAAACTGGGCTTGAGGTAGTTATCTAAAAATTAAATAATTGATTGTCTGTCATTTTGTGTTTGCTCAGCTGTGTTTATAATGGGAAAAGACAAAACTAGTGAGCAGACCCAAAGAAACATAGACAATGCAAGCAGAAACCCATTCTTGGAAAAATTGGACTTTCCCCAGAAATCATTTGTATTGTCATTGATAGAAAAAGTTGAGAGTTCAGAGTGAAAAAGACTCGCCTTACTTCCTCCTTTTAAGACTCCTCCCCACATAAAACAACCCCAGACTTAATTTAAGAAGTCAATCACTCATGCTTAATAGCTATTCAAGCTAATTACCATGGGAAGCGGGGATGGGAGGGGCTGTTATTATGAATATGTATTTGTTTGAATCCTTTGTCAATAAATAAACTCTGTGATCACCTGTGATTTTGCAGTGAGTATTAGAGGATTACCTGAATAAACATACACTTTCTAACTTTAAATTGTTAGTCTTTTGTCCGTCACGGTTGAGTATCGGTATTAGACCAATACTCTTATTTTGGTAAATCATAAGGAAATGAAGATCAAGTCATTCCACTGCAAGACATTAATAAAAAATGGTTATAAATCCTCTGTGAAGGAATTTTTATTTGGACATTACCTGACTCATTTTAAATTCCCATTAGTTTTAATTTTCTTACCCAATGAAAGAAAAAGACCTCATCAGAAATTGCATATATTCGTCTGCATAATTTAGAAATTTGTAACTGTGAAGCTAAGCTCACAGTGGAAACCTATTAAAGTGTTCATTGAGGAAAAATATTACAATCATTTTTGGAGGTGGAACTGTTTTCTAGTTTACATTCATTTTAATAGGGTTTGCTCTTATATTTATTAATAAAAATTTTATGCTCAAATAATACCTTTTTTCAACCAAACATATTCACCAATGCTGTAAACAGACACGGTGCTAAATTTCTTCTTTGGAAAAATCTCATTATTTTCAGTTTGAGATTCACTAGAGTAGAAGTCAAGACAAAGCCCAGCATTTCTTTACTCTCTTTAAAAGTAAGGTTGCTGCTCATTGCTCATAAATTGCTGCTATGTCATGATATGAAAATATGCTAAATTTTGGAACCAGATCTTTTGTTACATTTAATACCAAAAGCAGTGAAACTTTTCAGATGTATACAGCCTTTCATCTAGAGGCAATGTAAAAAACATTACCAACAAACATACACACAAAGTACACACTTGCATTTCCCTGATGAGATTAGGAATTAACATCTCCACAGGAGGTGTATGATGTCTGTTAATGGGATATCACACCCCACATATATGTTTTTAATGTATGTGAAAATATTGCCTCAGGACACTCCTTTCTCTGTAAGCTACTGATACTGTACTGAACAAAGATTGCAGTACCATGAGGCTTTTTATTATTATTATAGATAGTTAGATTTAGCATTAAGATATCATTATATTTTTAGGGGGTGGATATAGTAGAGTAGAGGCAGTATTGAGTTTTTCATCACTAAGTCTCCACAATGTGGCCACTTACTTTTTGAGACTGTCATTAAGCAAACAGTTAGAAAAGTGGGCAAAATAAACCCTTTGGAATGCATTTTTCATTTCTTTCTCTTGCTTATCTATTACTGTATGGGGTCTACCATCTGAGGAGGAAAATTATAAATGATAGGTACAATTCAAATCCAGGAAAGGCATGTATATTTTCTTCTGAAAACTGGATGGGTTTTTTCCTGGTTTTGATTTAAAAAATGCATGATATCTTTCCATCATTGGCTTCTTTGATTTCACAGACTGTGCTCTGTGACTCTTACTAAAATAAAGAATTTTCATGATGATGATCCAAACAGCCATATGACTTCTAGGACAAGGTAATTTTTATGAGTTTTAGACAAAGCAGAAAAATAAATGCTGATAACATATTGCTCTAGTTCTCTACTGCGGCAGCCCCTTTTGTAGCTATGTCACTCTGGATCTCTATAAATTCTGCCAATTTTGGCAGATTCCAGAAAGAAAACAACCATGTAAATGAATTTGTACGGGTTTTTTTCCTTTATATGCTCTGATGTGTCATATTTCCTTTTCCCCCTATTCTAACTCTTCCTGACCATTGTGGCAGTGTTTATGGAGTCTAAACTTTTTTTATTATTTGTAGTTCTATTTTATTTTTAGTGCTTTCTTTAAGGCTACACACAGAGGAAATTCACAATCAAGATATCTACTCTTTATTGAAAGAGAGATGGGGTTTTCTAAGGGGATGGAGGGTTTGACATTATGGTTGTTGGAGATGTTCTGGAAACTTGAAGTCAAAAACTGTAATATGCATACATTGTTTTAAATATTGCAGTGTTTATAGTGCTTCTCATTATTTTCTGGGAGTGCAAAAGGTTTTTGACTTATGATATTGCTACCTTGCCCTTCAGATTTTTGTCCTTAAGCTCTTCTGGCCAGCAACTGTATACCTCTTCTTTATACGTCTGTGCCTAACATACTGGGATTGACATGATTTGGGGCTTTATAAGCTGCCTCCATATACAAATAAAACAAAAAGAACTGAAAGCAAAACAGTCTCTTTAACACTTTTCGCTCATTGAGTGAGGGGATTTAGAAGAGAACCAAAACATTAATTCCTCTGCTTTGTAGCTACTGTACTGGGATAATGAATAGGCAAAGAATAAAGTCTCTTTCATTTAAATAACTATTTTTGTGCATGGTTATACTTCATTGCAGTATACGGATATCCTATATGGATTGCCTTATATAGGCAATCGTCCTGCTGCAAAAATTATATTTCTGTCCATTACTACCCAACATAGGTGAGGGAATAAAAATAAAACAAGTAACAATTAAAAAGGGAGGGGGGAACACAAAAAGAAGGAAGGAAAATAAAAACACTTGTAAATTTTTTCAGAGGCTGCAGTTCTCTGCCAGATGGATTCTAGATCCTTTCAACTCTGTTAATGTCATCTAATGTGGCTGGTATTATACAGGCTGTGGCCACACAATGAGGCAGTGCTGATTACTTCCAAGGTATACTGAAGTGTTCATTATGGAGAGTCCTAAAACTTCAGGTTTGGTTAGGGAAAAGAAATTATTTTTCTAGTACTATATCCAGCCACTTAGTTCACCCTTCTGTTGAATGGCTAAATCCATTGGTCACTTTTCTCATTCTTTTTTGCAGTGAATTTCACAATAGGTACTGAAACATGGAGAGGACACCAGGCGCCACACAGTTAAGCTGATTAAGTTAAATGCTGGTGTTTGCCAAGTAAAACCTCTGAAACTCTTGACCATCATTAGGATATAGGCAATACAGCTGTGATGATCGTGAATCAGCTGCAAATGTTCCATTTCATCTGAAATAACCAGGCAGGTATCCTTTCTTGTACCTTGACTGTAAAGTAAATCCTTTTCAAGGGGGCAGTGACAACTTGAATGGATAATTTACAATCTACTGAGCTTCTGGATTAGATTACAGTGAGTCTGTAGACCAAGAGGCTTCACAGAAAACAGTAGTAATTTGTTTATTGTCCTCTCTCAGTTTCTCAGCAGCGCAGTGCTACTAATTGCTTGAAAAAGAATAAAATTACTTAATCTTTATAGGCTTCTTCTATCTTGATCTGACTTCATAATTCACCATGTCTGTCTCTCTAAGGTATGTGGACTAATTGTATGGTTGGATACCATAACTTAACAAATATTTCATTTATAAACGCTAAACCTGAATAGTCTCTGCTAAGCATCTGACAAAACATTGTCACTTGATGGCATCTGGCTTTATGCCACAAGATCAACAGTCAGTAAGAGAGGATCATTAGAACTGATTCAGATAGTGTGTCTTGGAAGTTGGTGATAGCAAAAAAACCAGTCTCCTCAAGTATGATGATAACTAAGTGACCGAGTCTTTAACTTTCGGAAGGGATACTCGACAAAAGAGACTGCAACTTCATAAAATGTTACCTATTGACTGCTTAGAAAAGAAAGATATCAGAAATAGAAAGACTGGGGTGAGGGGTGGGGGAAAGAGGGTGAAAGTAGACACTGGATTTTTTTTTTCTGGAAAATAATAAAAGTTCCAAGTTTTATCCTTATTTTGGAGAAGGCAACTGAGAGAAAAGAGACAAGCTGCATGCTCTGGCAGCACCTTACAGCACCTGTATTCATCAGGGCCTATAAATATCTTCCTGGGGTACTGTGAAGCATTAATTCAGGTCCTGGGGCTGACTGTTTTGCATGGGTGAGAATCTGGGTACAGAAAATTAGAGAGAAACCACAGAATAGCACTGCTGAAGTCAGACAGCTCAAATGGACAGACAGCTTAGTGCCTATGTATTAAAAAAACTTGGTCTGGCTTTCATGACTATATTCCCTTCCCATTGCAAGACATGATCCATAAAGTAGGTCAGCTGGCACAGAAGCAAGGATACTTAGCTTTCAATTTCATTTGGTGATATGAATATACATATCCAGAGCAAGACTATAATCTTATGTCACAAGAATATTTGAACTAAAATAAGTTGCAGTGAAATTTGAACTAAGAAGGAATTCCAATAAGCAATATCTTCTCTTAAGACTCCTTCAAAGTATCCTCAAGATTTCTAGTACAATTATATCCAGACTTAGTAAAATGCCAACTCCACTTGGCAACTGTCTTTTATTTTATTCATAGTCCCTGGAGTGGTAGCTTAAGACATCCCTTGGTATTTTTCACCTGTCTCAAACACTTTCACATGTTCATAGAGCTAAATTAAACTGAAATTACTCTTTTTCTATAATCCACAGTACAGCTCTAAGATAATCCCTAAAATAATTCTGAATAAAAATATGGCATCAAACAAGCTTTCATCATCTGCTTATTAAACAGCATAAAGTAAGTATGTAACATATTTCTAGTTCTCTCAATTGTTTTCCTCAGATTTATTATAATTCTATGCTAATAAGAATGAGTCCTAAATTTGTGATGTTTCTGAGATAAATAGTATGTTTAAAATCTCAAGTGAAAGGCTTAGATCAGGAAGTAAACTGAGTATCTGCAGTGTAGTAATGGCTGTCTTTGAAACATTGTGGATATGTGAGAACGAATTTTCCCTAATTTATTCTTATAAATTTGAATTTGAAATAATATCTTCTGAATAGAGATGCATCATTTAAAGACACCACATTCACCAAGACATCAAATTCAATTCTAGTAGAAGTGGGAAACAAACAAAAACCACCAAATCATCTGCCCACCAAAATACACATTTGTTTTGGTTTTATTCACTACCATTTACTGAGTAACGGCAAAACACACTGTGCTGCTGACAGCCTGTCTTGAGTTCACACTGTCACCCAAAATGCAGTGCAATACCTATTTTGTGCTACCTCTGAAATTAGAGCTAAACCTCTTATTCATGGTCCAAATTAGTGCCTCCAGGTGGTTCCATCCTCATGCCATACAGTTACTGTGAGTTGATCCCTCTCTTTAAAGTGGTTCTTAGCAGAGCCTTGAGCACAGACATCATGTCAAACTCACTTTCAGATGCTCATGGTGTTCAGTCACTATGCTAGTGCTGTTATAAAAGGTATCAGTACCAGTGAAGGGCTAAAGAAACTTCTTTCATTTCTTTGGGCTTATAGTTCACATAGGACTCAAGCAGTTTCAGTTCCATTTCCAATTTATTTTAATAATTCTAATAAAAATATAGCCATTATCAGCTGCAGACAAATAAGCAAATAATACTGAAATGGGATTCTGACAAAATAATTTAGTTTTTGAATGCTACATTTTCTCTTACATTGAGTTTATTAGATTCATAATCTGAACTGTAAGAAAACTGAAGCAGTGATAAAGTTAACAGTGTTAGGTAACTGCCTCAGAGATCTGAAACAACAAAAATCACAGCAAATTCCTATTATTCCTATAATATGAATGTTTCCTAAACCAACTTGGATGCTTCCTTTCTGCTTGACAGTGCTTTTTGTTTCATCTATTAAATAGTGCTTAAAACCTACAACTTCAGTAAATCAGTAAACAGGATCATTACTTCTAAGTGTTTCAGATTCTGAATCAAGGGCTTCATTCAATTTTCCAAGTGGAATAATGCATATAAATGAGGATGTCAAATTGCAAATAACCTGTGTTAGAATGGCGTTCACAATGCTTATGGTAAGTAATCAACATTATTGACTTAATGTAGTGATTTAAAATGATGAAAAATACTAATAGAATTAATTGATTGGAAAAGTAGAGATGCGCATCACTGTGTTAAAAAACTGAATGGGAGTGAAACAATGCAATGGTATTTTGTAATTTGGAAATATATATTCATAGATAATACATATAGGAATAGTATGGATAATGCCAGTATTATTGATTAGAATCTCCGTAGAGACAAAAGAAAGCCTACTGACTTTGATTTGAATGGCTATGCTGGCATTCATTATTAGTATATTAAAATACAAGTTGTTGGCTATATCAGTCCCCTGCAGAACTTTTTTCATTAGTAGTTAATGGCCATCAAGCCTTTCTTTTCATGGTTTTGAATGCTATTTATTTTAATTCCTTCTGTAATCACTCTTGTCACGCCAGAAATCTCTCCAGGGGTAATGAGAAAATTCAAAAAATTAATTTCTATATCCAAATACTGTAGACCTGTATTTGTCATAGGAGCATTTAACATGTAATGCTTTGTGATTTCTCTCATTTCAGTTTGAACAGTGAACAGTGAAGTGCCTCTCAACATTTTCATAGTGGACCCAGTGTAAGGTTTCTGAGTAACACAGAATCATATATGGCACCAGTTCAGAACTGGACTTTTATTCATAAGAGTGTATCAGATGTGCCATAAGCAAACTCAGCCAGGAAAGATACCCCTGCTTGTAAAGACTTTATCTAATATTTGTGGCTTACAGTGAATATGATCCCAGGGTTTTTTTGCTATTTGTCATTCACTAAACTCTCTGTATCTAACACAAATGTTAAAGCCCAGTGGTGATATTCTTGCCCATATTAAAAGCTTGTTAATGCCACTGATTTTGTTCTTGATTTCATTAAAACTTTTTCCTGTGTAAAATTTTAATTGCAAGAGTTTATCATGATCTCGCCCTGAGTGCACTTGCACTCCCTGCATAGGAACTCTGTTTCTCAAGAATTTTCAGGTGACTGCAAAGTCACCTTGGGTTGATATCATGCCAGACCTCACAAACATCATATCTGTCCTACCAGGGTGACAAAGCCCGGCGAGAAATCCAACCTCCCACAGCTGATTTGGAGTAGAAATGGGTGAACAACATCGTGTGGTGATGCCGTGTCTGGGCTTAGGATAAAAGTCTACTTTTGTAGATGCCTATGTTCCCTAGAGGTCTGCTCTAATATTTTTTGTAGAAATTAGTTATTAGACTCTGCAGTCCTCAGCAGACACAGTGACAGGTTGATCCAGGGTGAGTTTTGCCCTTCTAAACTGGTGTGCAGGGTTTCTGCTGCATTTTACCCTATACGTTACCAGGTTTGTCATAGATAAAGTTTTATCTATCTACCTGTAAATGGATGTAACTTGGAAAGCAGCATGGGATTTCATGGGATGAAAAGTGCTGTCTAATGGCCCAGTCCTGCTCCTGAAAGCTGTGCTACTGGAAAGTAGTAATATGTGGATGCCTCCCTCTGGTTTGGAAGCATTAGTGAAAGTCATACCTGAGGAGAAACTACACCACTATGCCTTTGCGAGTCAGCTGCTTTCTGTACATCTTTCTATCATGCAGTGCTCATGCTCTAATAAAATTATATCATTACTTAAATTAAGCTGCCTTATAAATTGCACCAGTCAACTGATTTATCTGTTTCCACTGCTTTGCATGGCAGATTTGTCTAGGATCACCCTATTTACATCTATATGTGCCTGAATGTGGGTGTGATGAAATAAACATACTAATTACGAATTCCCCTAGGTTACTCTTGCAAATAACACCATGGTCAGCTAAGCATTTGAAAGCTGTGATGTACGAAATCACAGAGTCACAAA
>WBND01000721.1:0-21912 GCA_013398595.1 Tychaedon coryphoeus | reverse complement strand
CAAAAGCCACATACACAAAGAAACCAAAACAAGGAATTAATCCATATCTTCCAATAGCAGGCAGGTGTTCAGCCATCTCCAAGAAAGCAGGGCCCCATCTCACATTACTGTTACTTGGGAAAACAAAGATCATCACTCCAGACATAACCACCACCTTTCTTCCCTGCACTGACCAAGATGTCATATGGTCTGGAACATCCCTTTGGTCAGTTTGGGCCACCTGTCCTGGCTGTGTCTCCTCCCAGCTTCCAACGCACCCCCAACTTCTCACCAGTGTGGCCATATGAACAGTAGAAGGGCTCTATGTAAGCCCTGCTCAGCAATAATAGAAACATCTCTGTATTATCAATGCTGAGTACAGCAAAATTGCAAAATATAGCCCATTCCAGCCACTGCGATGAAAATTAACTCTACTCCAGCTGTAACCACCACAGTGGGTTACTTTGTCATAAAACAAAATAAGACTTGTCCCTCATGGAGCTGTGCTAGCTGTGACCAGTTACTCTGTCCTTCAGGTGTTTTAACACGTCTCAGAATAACCTTGTTCATAAACTTAACAGACACTACAGTGATGTTGGCAGACCTGAACTGGCCAGGGTCATCCTTCTTGCCTGTTTTGAAGACCTGGAGAATGTTCGCCAGCTTCCAGTCAGCTAAGAGCTCTCCGTATTCCCAAGACCATTCAAAAATCATTGAAAGAGATTTCACAATGATATCAGCTAGTTTCTTGAGGATTCTCAGTCATTCCCATCAAATCTTATAGACTTAGAACAATGCAGCTGGACCAGAAGATCTCTTACAATTTTGGGTTTAACTGTGAGTTTATCATTCTCACAGCCATGTTTCTCCAGCTCAGAGCACTGAGACACCCTTACCCTATTATCAGTTTTGAAGACAGAGCAAAAAAGCACTAAACACCTCCACCTTTTCTGTGTCCCCATTTGTGAGGTGGCCATCCTCATCCTGCACTGCCTTTTGCAATTAAAATATTCAAAAAGACGGTTGTATTATCTCCACAGTTCTGGCCCTTCAAATCCAATTGATCCATCAGACATCTTGCTGCCCATGTAACTTAATTTGGACTTATGGGGGTGCAGTGTATCTACTTACTGATGAAGGAAATTTTTAATTCTACACTAAAATATATCAATTATATTTTTTCCTCTTACAGGCACAGCAGACTATGAGGTTTTATGGTTGATAGTAAGCAACATGTTGCTTAAGTTCCAAGTGCTTAGCTTTCATCCAAATATTGCTTCTAATTATTTCTTTTTGATCACATTGTCACAAAGGTATTTTCTTCAAGAGAAAAATCTGGAAAAGTTGTATTATTTTAGCTGTTAAAAAAAAACAAAAACAAAAACAAAAAACAGGTAGGATCATCCCTACCCCCAGAATCAGAACTTCTCTAACTTCTCTTAGCAACTGCAAAAATCTTTCTATTATATATCAACAAGTGCCCTTGGGTTTTGATACTCCTGAAGTTCTGCTGCATTCGTCAGCTGGTGAATGCTGCAGTTGAAAGAAAAGGAAGAGAAAATGTAGGCATCCACTGAGCTGATCGGTGGCATTGAAGTACCTTGTATCAGCCCTTTTGTAGTCCCACTCCCAAGGAAGTTTGCACCCTGTACAGGTAATCTGGCAGCTCCTAGATGCTCGTGGGGCAGCTGTGCTGTCTTCAGCTGCCACCACGCCTCTCTCCACACTGCTTGCTTTAAGCAGGTTGGCAGACTGCTGCAATTTCCTGGGGAATGTATGTGAGTGGGAGGAAATGCCAATTATCAGCTATTCATACGACAGCAGAACCTGAATGGGATTTCATGGGACAAATGAAAGAGCGCTTCACCCACCCAGGAGCCTCTGTCAGCTCAAGCAGTGAAGGTTTTAGAGCTACAAGAATCCTTTAAAGTGGAAAGAAAAATGGAGCTCCTGCTTCCCTTGTAGTATCAGGTTTATATATCACCATTCATAATGTTATTCTGGGCATAGTTATGGCCCAGGAAAGACCAAACCTTGTTTCCTTTGACCCTCCTTGCTATGGCATTTTATCCCTTTCAGCTCCAAGTGTTAGCGCAACTATTCAGCTTCTAACTAGGATTGCACAATTTAATTCTTCTCCTCTGGGCTATACAGATGACATGCTTCATATAACCACAGCTTTGAGCATATTCATCTTTGTAATATATTTGTAACTCATGCTTCACATGAGCTGAGTACCAGCACTTCTGATGTTTCAAGATGCATTTGGGCGTTCACCAGGGATCATTTCCCCAGCATGCTGGAAGAGCACTCCATGAACCTCCTGCCGTGTTTCCCCAGTTGAGAGCAATGTTACTGCTGTTACAGAAGAGTTATGCTGCTGTTAACAATAACAGCTCAGTACATTACAGTGGATTTTGATTTTCCTCCAAGTTCTGTTCACAGATTGTCATGCAGCTAAAACCCACCCTCAGTCTGGTTTTCTGGCTGGTTTGCTATGCTCCTCAGTTGGGTTTTCATCTAGTCCTTAACAGGAAAGATTATGCAGGGTTTTATTGCATTAGACCAGGGTTAATTGAGAAAAGAATTTGCCACCTAATCAGTTTTTCACGTGACAAATTTGATTGTGTGTAGGTGTATAAAAGTTTGGTACTGGGACGTAACCCTGTAATGTGATGGGTCTGCTGCATCCCAAGCACTTTCCCAAGAACAGCACTGGGTTTTCCTCAACAGCATGATGTGAAAAGCTAAGGTGATACAGCCTTCAGATTTCACTGACTATGGCATGACTTCATAGAACTTTATAATCCTTATTCAGAATGAACTTATTTTTGCTTGTCACTGTCCCTAAGGTTATAAAATTTGTGATTGCTCTTTATTCTAATATGTTCTCTATATTTTATTTAAATTCACATATAAAGAGCCTGTCCATACACAGTTTTACATTCTCTCACTTTAATATTCAAAGCAGCTTTGAGCAGAGTAGAACTTTTGGGTGCCTTATTTCTTTTTTTTTTAAATAAAATTTTCAAAGAGATATGTTCTTTATTTTAAAGGATTGTGATAAATGAAAGTGCTAATGGAAGTCTACTGCATTCCCCTATTTTAAAAACACATTTTTCTTGCTTCTACCATAAAGTATTTGTAATCTTGGGATATTTACCAAATAAAAGTGCCAAAATGTGGTAATTTATGGACAATATAAATGGCTAATAAAAGCTGTTTCCATTTTTTTTCTAAAAGAAATCGAAAATTTCAAGAAATCAAATTAATTTCTTGAAAATTTGAAGTAAGTAGCAGTATCAGGAGTCAGGCCAGGCCCTCTAGCATGGAGCTGGGAATCAGACCCTTGTCTTTGCAGATGTCCAAAGGCATCTTTGAAGTCTCAGCCCCAGAGGAAGGCCGGAATTAGTGTGGAAAAATTATGCTTCACAGTTCCACAAGCTAAGATTTGACTCACAGTTCACACTACTTCTCAACACTGACACAACAAAACACATGCTTAGAGTATTGAATGTGCTGTACCTTAGTGTGATTTTCTTTGAGTTAGCTGTTATTTGCATCATTTGCCAAAAGACATCATTTTTCATCACCATTGAAACAAAGGTTCAGCACTATTTTATCAGCAACCTGTCTGCAAGGAACAGGTAGCAGGGGTAACTAAATTGAATTAATAGGTTTTATATGTGATGCATGTTACAGATACATTTATCTGAAGGTGTTTCAACTCATTATAGTCTTTTTTATAATGTACACTTTTTATTTTTATTGAATTGTTTTCCCCTCCCATGCTAATATTTTTATTAGATATCTATGATTCATAAATAGGGGTTTGTCATGTTTATAGTCTTCTTTAGCTCACTTTACACTAGTTTAACTAAAGTCAAGCTTAGGGATAAAATATTTTCAGGTGAGCTAGAAGCTAGATAAATAATTAGAACTGTTGTGCATTTATCCATTTTTTAAATTTAAATCTAACTAAATTTGCTTAAAACCAATACAAAAACTGGGAGTGTTGTGCACTCATATTCTCCTTCGGAGAATTATTAGAATTATAAATAAAATTAGAATTATAACTAGATGTTTATTTTAATCTCTCTTGAGTTCCTTCATGATAGTTCCTGTAATTATTAAGTAAAATCTTAATAAATACTGGAATTAGGCATATAGTTAAATTAGGTATACACTGCTCGAGAACTTTCAAATGCTATGGCCTTAAACAGTCAAAGTATGACAGCTAAATCAGTGTGTGACTGTATAAGAGGGTTTTTTAGCCTGTCATTTTTGACTAGTCAGTAAATTTTAAGTCACTACTCAAAAATAAATTACTAATTAACTGCCATCATAAAGAAAAATCTTCATTTATCTTTTGTGCCATGTCCCCATTTCCTACTGGCAAAATATATGAGAAAGGCAGAAGTACAGAGTCATATAATTGTGCCTCTCTAAAGCTTTTGTAGAGCAGAATGGGAATGCCAACACGGCTGTGACTCAGCTCTGGTGAGCAGGGGATGAGCAATAAGCCAAGCCCGGTATGCAGCAAAGACAAGAGGAAGGGAGGTTCCTATGGCCAGTGCCCTATAAAGAGGAGGAATACAATATCTCCTGTTTGTGTCCACTCATACCAGTCCCAATAGTACATACCTTTTCATGCAAGCATGATGCCAGCCTAGACCTTGCCCTTTACAGCATCTCCACAGATTCTGTCCTTGAGGATTCATCTTATTGCCAAGGGAAGCTCAGTTAAGCTACAAACAGAGGAGAGAGGAATCCAAAGGCGGAACAGGTGAGCACCTGAATTAAGAGGTTCATCTGTGAAACAAGTGGAAATTCAGATGTTGAGAAATACAAGACAGAGTCCCAGAAAAATATACACACACACACGTGTTTTATAAGCACAAGGTATCATATTTTAAACCATGAGACAAGCAACAAAACCAAAACTGGTTTGTGAATCCCACTGGCTTCCCCATTTTTGGAAAAGGCTCTTATCCTAACTTCCATGGAATATTTAGCATGTACTCTGATGTTTTGAAAGACCAGATCTTTCTAAAGAAGCCATAACTGTTGGAAAATTATTTAATTACATTTCAAGCACTTTGCTAGAAACTGTTATGAAAAGTGTAAAAACGTGGGGAAAAGTTTAAGTGTAAGGTACATAATTTGTATCTGTTCTGTTTTTGCAACTGTCAGGGTTTGACATTGGAAAAATGCCAGGCACATATGAAAGTAATTTGTTTACCCTCTCCTGCTACAGTTGGGCAGAGAAGAGGGAAAAAATTTAAGGAAGGGCTTGTGAGTTAACAAAAGGATTGGGAGGAAAAAAAACTCACTCTAAGGGCATAACAGGTTCAAATTTAAAGGTATAAAATAAATTTCTTATTAACAGAGTCAGAGGAGGATAATGAGAAGTAAAATAAGCCCTTAAAATACCTTTTCTCCCCCCAGCCCCTTCCTCTTTCCCACTGAGTGCAGGGAGACAGGCTGTGGGGTTCTTGGTCAGCTTATCACTCAGGATCTTCCGTTCATTCGGTGAGAGGAGTCTTCTCCCTGCTATGTTGTGGGGTCCCTCTCATGGGCCAACAGTCTTCCCAAAATTGTTGTGGCATGGGTCACTTGTCCAGAGGATGTAATCTTTTAAGGATAGGATGGTCTAGTTTGGAGGCAAGGGCACTCTTTATCTCTGGAAGCAGAGACCCTCTGTCTGTATTCAGGTCTTCCCAGATCACAGCTTCCATTGGTATCCACCCACTCTGGCATAAGCACTTTTCCCATGGGTTGTGAGGGGATCTCTGCATCCCCCATGGACTTCATGCATTACAGGGGCACAGTTTGTGTCACCACAGTCCTCACCACAGCCTGCAGAGGAATCTCGTGTTCAATGCTTGAAGCACCTCCTCCTCCACATTTCTTTTCCACAGACCTTGGTGCTTCCATGGTTTTCTCTCATGTCTTCACTTCCTCCTCTGTGAGGTTACAACCTCTGGTGCTCTAGGCACCAACTTTGTTGGGTTGTATTCTAAAATGAGCTAAGTAGCTGATAGTTGCTAAAAGGTTATTTATTGCAGAAGCACATTAGTCTCAAAAAGTCACAGACATCAAAGTCAATGCTAAGTTTTAGTTTAGAGCCCCAAACAGAAGCAGAAGCTGTTCCCAGAGGTACCGGTAGGGCCAATGTTGCTGCGGCAGCTCCTGTCTTCTTCTCAGGACAGCTAACAAAAGCAAAAAAGCAATGGCAGAAAAGCAAAAAAAGGCAATGGCAAACAGCAATGGCAAAAGCATCAACTCTTCCCAATACATACTCTTATATAGAATCTTTCCAACAAGCTGACACAAACCCAGACCACCACTCCTTAACCCATTAGAATTCTAGTTCCTTACCACGGCAGGTTATGTATAAACTAGGCGTATGGTCTGTCTTGTTCTATCTGAAAAATGTAAGCAGTATTCTTACTATAGATCTATTATATCTAAGTACTGTCTACAATTGTGGTCCTGGAGCCTCCACTGAAAACATTAATATGATTTTCAGCCTTCACTAGAACTCACACTTCTACTTTGGCATCTAAACCTTTTACTTACTAAAAGCCATAGGGCTCATACTAAAACTTACTGACTTACTTATCCTAAACCTTAAACTTGCACTAAAACTTACACTTAAACTTCTGCTTTACGTGTGAGTGGCTTAATATACTTCAATCCATCCATAGGCTTTAATTCAATCCCTGCACTCTGATATCTCTCTTAAGAATTCAAAGACTCCCAACTCACTGAATCCAACACTCCTCTTCTCTGACTAGAAGAAAAACTGCTGCTTGTGGGTACTACTGTCAACAGATTCTATTAATTCAAAGATTATCTCAAGATCCCACAGCATTGAGAATTTGGTCTTGTCTAGGTTCTGTGTCCAGGAGTCACTCATCATGCTTTTGATGCCGGAAATGTTCCGAAAGCTGCTGACAAGAATGGAAACTGATCTGTTATTGTACCATAGGTTTATGAACACAAGCTATCGCTAGGTGTAAAACTTACATCCTTGTGCAATAAATGACTGCTTTTTAAACAACCTGATGCTATGAGAGCATATGTCTTTTGTATTATTTAATGACCTGTGACAAAAAGTTAGGCATGGGAAAATATTCTTTTTGGGAGAGATGTGGTTGATGAAAATTAATATGAAAAAAAGCTGTAATTGCCAGGGATTAATTTGACAGAGGCAGAAGGAGGTAGGAAAACTTCACCGCTGACATTTTATTTCATCAGTGAAGTCTACATAGTTCGATATTTTTCTTCAAACCAAGATAAGAATGGCCTGGTAGCTCAGTTCTTGTTTTGGTCCCAAGACTGTTGTACAACAAATGAGACTGCTTACTCCAATAAATTTCACCTGTTTTGCTCCTAGGGTGAGCAGTCCCATTTTTCATTTACTACCACGCACTAATGAAAGTTGAATGATACTTGTAATACCTTATTTCAGTCAAGGCATAGAAGCAGTTTTCCACTTCAGAAAACAATTTCCATCTTTGTTTCAATTCAAAAAGTAATCTTATTATTTGCATATAGAGCATATTTCATTATGAAGTTTTATCTCTGAAATCTGCAACATTTTATTACTCCACCAGGGACAGGTGTTGATGATGTATTTCTTTCTTCCGTGCAGCAATCCGTTGTAGGGGGTAGTATTCCTGTGTCAGGAATTACCACTGATAAAATACACAAAACTCACATGAACTGGCACTGAAATTTTTGAATGGAAAATGTCATCCTGTGTACTCTGCTTTGAACTTAAATAAAAGCAATTTTTTTTTAAATTTAAATCTTTTGAATTTTCTTTACTTTTTAGTGACTGCATGGCCAGGTCCTGTCCAGATGAAATCTGTGCTTCATAAATAGAACCACACTAGGGTACAGTCAGAGCTCTTCAAACTTCAGACCAAGCTTCAGACCTTACCAACCACAAGTCAATACGTGCAGGCAGACACAGAGGTAAACCAAAAAACTAATTGTCAACTATGCTGATAGACGTAATTCATTATTTTGCTGTGGTTAAGGGAAGTTTATTTTTCTTTAATAACCACAGCAATTAAATTGGAATTCAAAATACCACTGGAACATTAAATCATAACCAAGAGAAAAATCAAAACATATTGTTTCTGTCAACTGAAATGGTTTTTCTTCCATATTATGCTTGCAGTAGTTTATCTCTTTTGCCAGACTGCAGCCAAAAATCTTTTAAGACCTTTCCACTTTTCATTGTTGAAGAGATCATAAGTGTTGGATAGAAAAAAGACATTTTCCCATAGGTCTTTAATTTAGGAGAATTCAAGTTCTGACTCTATTTTTGCAATATTTACTGTCTTGATCAAGCAACCCTACCAGGTTCCATGATGTGAACATCCCATATCATTATTCAGGATGAATCAAGTTGGGGAAGGTTTTTTAAATCATTTTTAGCTATTTGGCCTCAAATTGATAGTGCTACAAGTAGCAAAAGGGAGCTAATTTGTTTAAATAGAAGTTAAAGAGACAGAGTAGAAGAAATTAAAACTGGCTTCTTTCGCAGAGTAGAAAGAGAGGGCAATGTGTTGTTTCAGTTAATAAAATTCTGTTTAATACCTAAATGAAGGTAAAATAATGATAACAGAAAAGCGGACAATGCTCCCTAGAAAGAAGCAGGCTCTTTTCTGCTTTGCAGAAAAGCACTGTTTACCCATAACAACTAATAGCCCCTCTATTACTTTACAGGATATTAATGGTTTACCACCACTTGTGGCTTTTCTTAATTAACATACCTTTTTAGTACATGACTTTAAATAAAGGATTTTTTTCTCATGAAAAAAAAGAAACTTTCGGTTTCTATAAAACTTACCTGTCCGTGTTACATGCTAAAGTGCAGTAAAAAACACACATATAGACCAATGTACATAATTACTTAACACATTGCATATTGCTTTAATGAAAACCATCCATGCAAGTACTCAAAAACCTGTTCCCCCTGGGGCAAGAGAATTTCAGTCAAATGAATATTTGTGTAATGTTAATATAAGAGAGGCTGTGTGTCTGTGCATATTCACTTAGCTCTCTAAGCAGCCATATTGGTATAAAATTCAGGTAATTTTGTCTCTTTTACTTAAGAGTACCTTCATTTATTCTCGAAGGATTTTGTTGTAACCCACTTCATCTGTAACAGCCACAGGTAAATCTCAGATTAAAATTTATGTTCCAGTCTAAAATGGATCTTTTCTAATATAGCCCGAAGCTGCTTAGCTTATGAATTTTGTGGCGTGTTAGGATACCCTTCAGTGATAAGAAAAGAGGAGAGATTAGATATGTTCCAAGCTATGTGTATGTTCTTTCAAACAGCTGAGAGAAGCAGTCTCTACAGGAATGTTTCCATTTTTTTTTCTTATGAGTTGATAGTGACATATTTCTTTCTTACCAAGGTGACAGCATGTATGAGATGTAAAGACTAGTTTACTCAGGCAATTACCCCTTGTTGATAGCCGATTACTTCCTCTGTCAAACTTGAAAATAACTTGTTGGTATGTAAGTTACTGCTGTTCTAGTTTAATCTCCTGTCTCCTTTATGAGCACATTTATTTTAATCAGTAGAGTTTGGAACTGCTCTTTTTATGCACCCTCTTGTAATATAACAAAGGAGGGTGTATGTGCACACACAGGAGAAAAAGATTTGATATATTGCAGAAGAGCATGCCTTATGGGGGAAATCATATCCCATGCTCTTTTCCCATGCAAAGAATGTAACGTTCATTTTTTACAGCAGTGGCCCAAACTATTTTTCTGAATAAATGTTTCATCTCAGTCAGTTGCAAACAATATAACTTGTACTTGAGAACAGAGAAAACAGTGATCACATATGATTGGTCTATGAAATTGTGCCACAGGAAATCAAGACTTGATTTCTTTTGGGCTCCTTGCTTATTTTTGTTTCTTTCTTCCTTTCTTTTTCTTTCATGAGGTGTTTTTGTTGATGTTTGGGGGGAGGGGGAGTTACTTTAAAAGCTTTTTTAGAAAGCATGCATTTTGTGGATTATCTAATGAGTGGGATATTTTGCAGAAAAATCAGTTACCATAAATGAAAAAACAACTGTCAAACAAAATGCGCTTTTTTTTTTTTTGCAACTTTGTTTCTTTTTTTAATGTATAATTTCACATGAAAGCAGAAGTTAAAGTGAAAATTACTCCTCTTGCTGCTGGACAAATTTCTAAATGTAGAAATATTTAAATTTGTCTTCTACTATGTAAAGTTCAGGACACATTTTGCTGAAGCATATGGACTCATTTCCATGGCAAGTTACTATTTTAGTTGTGTGGCAGACACCGGCCTAAATAAGAAATAAAATTTTACCTCATAGCAGTTTGCATATTTTGGGTCAATATACAATTCTAACATCATTGATTAACATATAAACACCAAAACTCCCACAGTACATAGTTAAATACATTAATTATTAAAAATATTGCCACATAAGCACATTTTCACTTCCTACTTCAAAATTAAGAGCCTTCCCTGATGCATGTTAATAATCTACATCAAAATTAATGGTGCTTTTGTCAACATTATGGCTTTTTAGAATAGCAAATAAGTGCTATCACACACCCTATAGGACAATTGTAGCTAAAGATTCTCTTTTCTAGTAACTTCGCTATGTTTGTGGACACTTAACATTTTTGCATTTGTCACCTGACTTGTATTCAGTGTGTTTAGTACTGACGTCACTTCTACTGGTATTGCTTTTCATGCCGTAAAACAAAATAAGAAATTTTTTGCACAGTATGCTTAGAAAACAAGTGCTAAATTAGACTTTGCATCCATGTTCCTGTGCGCTCTGGTGAAGTTTGCTCTGCCTTTAATCTCTTTTGCTTGCAGAAGTTACATTTATTTTCCAGTGATATGTGACATTCTTCTGAGATGTATTGTGATTGATCTGTGATCCAATAATCATGTGCTGTACTTAGGAGATACGATAGTTACCATGATTTGTCTTTTTCTTCCTATTGCTGCTGATGCATGTCCTCCATTACCAGTTTGTCCTGATTGTGAGGGGAAAAAATTGCATCTCTGAGCACACCTATTAATATCTATTCTTGTCACTTATAATACTTGTTTTTTCCCTGTATCAAAATAACCTGTTGATATGTATTGATTCTATCCAATGTCAGCTACTTAATTTAATTAAAAGGTTCTGTATCTTTTCCTAAGAGTTCACATGTAAGGGTTTCACAAAGAGTTTCTGATTAAAAGCTATAGCATGAATTTTTTGAGATTCTAAAAGCTGCATATATTTTTTCTAATATTTCTCTACATCTTAACTTTTTGGTCTATGCTAGAAGTGACAAAATATCAGAAGACACGGATTTTTCACGCTTGTGACTTAGTCAAGCCTGGAAATTAATTGAAATACACACGCAAAGTTGTTACCATTTGTTGGCACATTGTTAAGAGTAAAGAAATTTGAACTGAGCACAGAAGTCCTTACAAAATCATTTAATGTCAATATGATATTTACATGAGACCAGCAGAGTTCCAAATACCAAAAAAAATTCTTGCATCCATGTCAGAGGTGTACAAGGGAAGAGTAAATATTAGAAGAATACCCAATTCTCATGGACACTTTTTCTGAAATATCAAAAGAAAAACCAGATAAATCCTACCAAAGGGAGCAAAGTTTTTGCTGTAGCAGGAATAGCACTGAAATGGCAGCTCACATCTGAAAGACAAATTGGTGTCCTGCTGATGCCAAGGAATGCTATAACCACTGTGTCTCTGTCCTAGTTATTTAAGAAGAGACAGGGTGGCTAGCATGAATAGGACAAAAACAAAAGAGGCTCTCTGCGGTTTCTCAGCTTCTTGATTTACTCCATGTTGGTCTCAGGCAGGTAAAAAGGCAAAGAGGGGGAAATCCCAGATACCGGGGTTTTTCTAAGAGCAGGGAAGGGGGTGGGAAGGGATTTGG
The DNA here is from genome assembly GCA_013398595.1 of Tychaedon coryphoeus. NCBI lineage: Eukaryota > Metazoa > Chordata > Aves > Passeriformes > Muscicapidae > Tychaedon > Tychaedon coryphoeus. The sequence continues at coordinate 9,955 of WBND01000721.1, read as the reverse complement.
CTGTCAGCCAATGGGAAGGGGACATGGGGTCGGGGAGACAGGGGGAGGGGACAGGAAGACACCGGGACAGGGAGAAAGCGGGGAGGGGCTGGGACCGGGAGACAAGGGGAGGGGGCAGGAACTTAGGATATGGTTATACATTCCTTTTACCTCCTAAATACTGGATTACAACAAAGGAACTCAAGATTTTGAAGAGTAGTTGCCAAGAATGACTGATGTTTCCCTCATGGTGAGGGCAATGTGTAATGATAAACCACCAAAACTCTTTATCACATTAAAAACCATGTGAATTTGAATACAAACTTTGGAATCCTTCAGAGTAAGTTTTGCATGAGAAGGACTTGATGCACTCTTTTGAAAGACTGTCTCACCAAGTACACCAAGGTTGCAACTGCAGACTTGAAACAGACAAATATCAGAAAAACAGAACTGCTGATGTGCTTTAATTTTTAAAGGTTATTTTCCAAGTCTATTATGGGCTGTATATTCATTCCCTTTTTATGAAAAATCCCATGGGAAGGTAAGCACCAGCTCTGTGTACTTATTCAACATTTAAAAAGTTGATACATTAATCCCTGTGGACCAGAAGACTCATGTCTCTGGAAGACAGAGAGGTAGCATTTTTAATATAAGTAAAATTATCTTAATTAATTAATTACCAATATATCACCAACTAATTCAGGTGATCCCTCTTTGTTCATTCAGTTGCACTCAATTCAACTGGCATGGACAGCTTCCAGCCCTGTGGTGAGATTTCACCTTGCACTTTTTGCCCTCCCTGACTTGTTCAAAGCATTTGAGAAAGATAGAAGCCACAGATGGAAACTTCTGCTCAGCAGAACAGTGGTGGCTTACAGTGGAGATCACACAAGATGTTGGCAGCATTATGCTATGGAAGCATGGCACAGCGAACAGATGAACTTCACAGTTTTTCACAGCTTTTCCAGTACCATGTCTACTTGAGTGAAGCAAAACTTCCATATAATCAGCTATCCAGAGTCTATCATTCGTCACACACTGAACAGAGTCCTGCTTCAATGGTGGTGAATCAGAATTCCAAATACAAAAGGCCTTTTTCATGTCCTCCTGTGCAAGAATATGTTTATATGTCTTTAAATTGTTTATTAATCCTCTAGCTGCTTATTCAGTGCTGTAGGCAAGAAACAGGAAGAATATGGGAATAACTAGGGCCTGAAAGTTTGTGAACAACCTATCAAAGATATTTGTTTGAAACTTCCCATTTATATGGTTGTCTTGCATTCAATAAAGGCATTTAAAAAGCAATTTTGCTTTACTAATGTATATTAAGTAAGAAAATCACCTTGTCTTCTTTCAGTTAAAAAAGTGACTAAATCTCCCTTGCATCAACTACAAATATTTTTGTGTATGTGCATGTACTATGGGTAGCAATGCAATACATACTATGCTTACCATTCACGCAATATTTTAAATACTATTTTTGCACCTCTGTGTGATACTTTATTAAAGTTCTGTACCCTGGAGGGTCTCGGTCACTGGGAAACAAATAAAAGCCACAAAATAAAGTCTGTAAATGTACGAGTGTTTTATAAATCAGTGATGGGTTTTACACTTTCCTGCTATGTGTCAGACCAGCATGAGGGTCTGCAAAGAAGTCAGCAAAGCTGCAAACAGATTATGAATATGCCCTTGGCAAAAGCAGTTAGGTCTGGAGTGGGTGACAAGCTCAATATAATCACAATATTTGAAAGGAGAACACTTTATCTTTTCCTTGGAAACACCACCTATATAGAAAAGACTGAAATCCTCCTTTATGGTTTTCACCAGTCAAATATCCATGAACTGGATTGTTTCCAAGAAAAATTTTATTACCTTGGTCTCCAATATGGGAGCACCTTCCTATAATGTGAATATTGCTATTGATGGCATAGATAATTGAAGAACATGAGAAACTTCCATTTCATCTGCAAGTAGGCCTTTAACCTCAAAGTGTCAAGTGCACTTCATCTGCATTGAGAGAACATGAGTGTATATTTCAGTACACTTCAAACAGCAGCTTCTAGATATCACCAAGGGGAGATTAAAGCTTGTCCTCTTTGCATGAGTGTTTTACAGATTTTTGTCTTCTGTTGGTAGCCAATTTGTACTCAACATGCATTCAGCAAAGTCAAACCCTGATGACTTGAATGGGCTGAGCTCATAAAATTTTTCCATGAGCTCTTCAGAGAAAGCTAAATGCATTTGCTGAGCTCATGAGGACACCAGAGAGATCAGCAGGTGTAGCCAGCAAGTTGAGATAAAAATGTTATTCTTTGATGCATTTTAAAAACACTCCTGCTTTTTTTTGAGAAATTGGAAGTGTTCACAGCCATTAAGCCTCAGTAAGTCTAAAACACATAATTGTGTCAAGACATGTTCTCATTTCAAAAACGTAACCTGGAATCACTATCCAGATCAAAATTATTCTTTGGACTAGCAAGAACATTCCAAGATTAAAGGAGATAGGAAAGCATCAGACTTGGAGGAAAACTGAACTTATAATACTCTTTTTGATGTTTTAATGTTAGTGGTTTGGGGATCACTGAACTTCAGACCCATCCAAAGCAAATACTTGATCCTTCTCTTTAAATTATCATGAAGGTAAGATTTTTCATTACTTTAAGAATTTTCATCAAGGGTGTAAATGCACTGCTAATGGTCTCCCTCAATTCCTTACAAATAAAATGGTTTAAAGGGATAATACATCATACATGAATAGGATTCTTAGTGTCTGCTACTATTACCTGTTGCCCAGGTCCTTTGGAGACTCAATTGGCTGTTTAATTATTACTCATAAAACTTTCATAGACGAGTGTCTGAAGCTGATGCAGAACACTCACTTCTACTCATTAGTACCACTGCACACTGGATTGAGAGAATGCTAAATGGAATTTTGTTTCTCTGCTACTGTTGTGCTGCATGGTCCTCTTCTAGCCATTTTGTGTGTGTGACACCAATCCTAGACTACAAAGCTACTATAACAGCTGCAGCAATACTTTTGCTAGGTATTGTTTTAGATTCTCCAACCTGTGGTTGTGAAACCACAAAGCAAGTAAGTCTTGCAAAATTTCTTAGTGTGTTTCATGCAATTATGACAATAGAATAACCGGTTGTTAGCAAATATTTTATCCATGATTGAGCATGAATATAAATATAAATTCAGCATTTATGTATGTGTAAAGATATCCACATATTTATGTAGCTATATATGTGCAATTAGTGCCACTAAACTGGAGATTCAACTAACTGTATATACATAAGAAATTAAAGAAAATAGCCTACCACTCTGTGAAGTTCTCTTTCCCATTCAAAAAAAGCCTCATTATGAAGGCAATACTTAGCTAATTAATGGTGATTTGTCCTTGTTCCAGTTTTATCCTACAGTATTGTCTTCAGCACTATACCAAGACCAGAAAGATTGACAAATGCGTTGTGACAATCCTAGCGCAAATCATATTGCAGTCATCCTAATATTAATTCTGCCAAAGCAAAGATAATGTTTCTAATAATAACTAAGCAAAACCATTATAGCGCATTACCAGCAGGTACGGAGGGTTCCTATGGCTCATTTATAACAGTGCCAAGCTGCAGAACTCTTGTCTTTATCAGAACCATTTTCTCATGTTTGTGACTTGTGACACCAGCAAACAAAACAACCTTGGCACCAGCAGCAGTTCGGGATCAATGTGGGTGTTAATGACATTGAGAGTAGATAAATACAAGGGCAGGAATCCAAATCCTACAACAGCCCTCTTGCAGTTAATGCCATCTCTGCAAATGGCATATTCTTGGAGCAAGTCCAGGAGCCGTGGTCACAAGATGAGCTTTCCCTGACTTTGAAGTGCATTCACATCCAGCACACCCTGGCATCCACAACTCTTGCTTATGAATCACTCAGAGGCCCCCACATATATTTTCCAAATAAGTGTCAGCAAACATGTTCTGTATTAAAGAGTACAATTGTTCAACACTTTGTCAGGCGGTTACCATGGGTTGTACCAATGCATGAGCATGTGTATTTTATAATTCACTTGGAATAGATTTTTGACCCATGCACCAACAAGCAGGTTGCAGACTGAGCAATATATGCTTTCTGAAAGCCAGTATGATATCGCAAGGTCAGTTTACTGTAATTTTTTTTTCCTTAATTAAAAAAAAAAAGAACAAACCCAAAAAAAAACAAACAAAAAAACTTAAGGGGCATTTAACACATTTTGACAAGGTGACCCACAATTTTCCATTAGCACTGTGTTTGTCTAAGCCCCTCTGCACTGATATGCGTGGACCATGTAGTCATTCACTGATGTCTCATTTGGGGGTGGGAAATAAAGCAAGTGGGACTTCTCCAAGGTCTTTTACAGATAGACTGCATCCAGCTATTGATTAAACATTTGGATAGTTAATCAACACAGCTAAGCCCGTTTAATCTGCCATGTGCTTTATAAAAAATATTTCATAAAAGAGAAGGAGCCACAAGGAGACAATTTTCATTTTTAAATTCAACTTTAAAATATAATTTAGTAGAAAATAAGGACATAGAAAATATTGTGAAATTAGACTTGATCTCAGCCTTGAGGCAATGGCTGTGCTATGTTAACTCCACCAAGTTTTACCTGTAGAAATGATGGACTACATGTTCACTGAAGAACACCATCTTTTCTCTATGTTTTTATGCACTGGAGAGAAGGAATGCTAAATTCCCAGTTCTTCAGTTGAGGAAGATTTTTTTCAGATTCCCAATTCTACCACATTTGTAAGATAGGATAGTTTTGAATGCCAGGAGAGACCATCTGTAACGTGTAGAGCTCATGAAATTGTATCAGAATTGCTTTGTTATTTTCATTAGCTCCTGCTGGGATGCCAGTGAAAGAAGCACAAAAAACCCACCAAACACCTGGAATGATGGAGTAGTTATTTCACTGTTGTCTCTGCTGTATAATGTTCACCTGCACCATGCACTTCACTATAGGACCTCCAAAGTCACCAGCATCAGAGAGGTGTTACTCTTGACTTCAGTAATGTCTCAAAGTTGCATTGGCTTCCAAGGGTCTGCAGGATTTACACCAGCTAGAGATAAGACAAGTGGAGCTTTTGGTACCTGGGAGAGTCTGCAAAGCATTCCCCATATTTGCTATTGGCTCTTTGCAAGATGAGAATCAGCAGAGGATACCACCAGCTGGAGAATATCAGCTAAATATCAGTTGCTCAGGCTGAGGATCATCCATCCCTCTCCTACCTGTATGGTGTTTAGAGCATCACGTCTGGGAACACAGTCATTGAATTAAGGATTTGTTGCAACTGTAGATGCCAGCTCCTATTCCTCTTAAACCATTTCTAAAGAGCTTATGACTCTGCAAATACACTCTGCTCCAGGTACACAGTCAGGGATTCCCTTCTTTGCACCCATGAAGGCTGCCTTTAGCTTGAATATAGAAGATATAGGACCAGAGGCTCTCTAAATTACCATAACTGAAAGGAAGGTTAATAGAGCAGGGGAACAGAGCAAAATTCCAAACTTAATAAGTAAAGGCATGGCTATAAGTCTATTTAAACTATTTTAACTGATAGACTGACTAAAAAGCCTCATGCGTAATATATTAAGCACTTTGCACTCTGCAAAGTGTCTTAAAATGCAGTAGTTCAATTAGTGCAGTAGTAATTTGCATAGAAGAGTACTGAGGAAAGATGGAGCAAGAAAATAGCTGTTTCATTGCTGTGGTTTGTCTACAACAGTACTGTTTGGGGAGCATAACTAATAGCATGCTATAGATAAATTAAACCCAAGTATTCTTGGGCTGTAATTTTCTCTCCTTAGTGTAGTGGTGGCTATGAATCTGTACAGCACATCTCTCTTCCATTATTCCCATAGTAGTGATATTCATTGAAAAACCATGACAAATTATTTATAGCACCCACAGATAAAATTGAAAAAAAAATTAGTAACTATGCTGTGTAAATTATAATTACAGTTGTAATTGGTTAAAATGAATGTGTATTAAAAATCTGAAAGGATGTGTAAACAGAAAGTGAGTTTCAGTTGTGAATCAATAGCAGATGATGCATTCATAATTCTCCTTTTTTTCTTCTAATTAAACATAGCAAAGAATCATCTAATATTAATAAAATATAAACAATACAATTTCTTTCTAAGTTAGAATCTTTTTTATGATTGGATTAAGAGAAAATGTCTCACTAATATTTGTTTGCAATTTTAATGTTTGTTAATTCTAATTCCTTACTCAAAATAAAAGTTCAAGGCTTGACATTCTTCATTGTCACAGGCAAATATAACTGGAACACAAGAAAAAAACCCACATTTTTATTCGTAGGCTGAGGCTACTCTTAAAGCAGTAATTCACCAGCAAACTGGTCCTAACTTTTTCCTCTCTTCCAAAGATCCACCCAATCTTTCTAAGAGCAATTGAATTTGAAAAGTAATTATTCCCCAATGGCTCCACTTCTCAGCTTAACTAATTAATGGGGACAACCATGAGTTTTGGAGTAGAGATGGGCCATGTCACTAGTGACTGGAGGATAACCACCTTTCTACTAGCCTTGACCCATCATGACTTTCTAGAGGCTTTTGAGGGCTCTGGGCCTCCTCAGCAAAGAGACACCTGGCTGGGTAGACCAATTGTCCAACAGCAATCTACCAGAAGATTCAGCATTATTTTTTGTCTATTTCATGGCACCTCTTGTTCATGTTGTGGAAACGCCACATGAGAGGTCAAAACTGGAGTGTGCTGGGGGAAGTAACCCTGCTCATAGAAAAGACTTATCTATGTTCCATTGGAATTACAAACTTAGCACGTGTCAAGAAAGAGTAAGGAAATTAAGAAGGGGAGAAGAGGCAACTGCCAGTTATCTTGGAGGGAGGAAAAAGTAATATTTTTAGCACTATAAGCATGGTCTCAGCCTAATGGCATGTGCAACAATATCATTTGTATAGCAGCTTTTTGGCAACTTGTTACAAAGTTTTCCTTGTGAGTAATTTGTGTGTGTGAATGTGCAGTCAACTAAACTCTGAGTATGTGATTGCAAAATTGTCTGTATGGCAATGTATAAAAAATTAATCATTTAAATATCTTTCATGAAAAATACCATCATTGTTATTGAGCACTGAGAAGCTATTTGTATGACCATGTTTTAAATTGGTATGTCATCGATGTCTATTTAATGCTCTTTGCCACTGTCTGTGAAGTAGAGGAGTTTTATATGGTTCCAGATGTGGGAAGATTTACATAATAACCATTAAAGAAATGTACGAATGTCAGTTTAGAGACTGATATTCAAACATTTGTCTTCTAGTGTTTTTTTCCCTAAAATGAATTTTTATTAACTCAGCTAGTGATATTATTATCAGCTACTGATACGAGAATGTTGTTCTGCCTTTGAATATCTTTCATTTTATCACTTTTATTGCATCTTTAATATTTAACATTCATCTTATTATAGACAGAGAGCATGAGATGCATGCATGATTTCCACACAGTTTTGAAGTTCAATGCACAGTCACAATTCTGAGGGGAGATTTCACACGTTTATGAAAAACAAGGCATTTTTGCAGTAAAGTTACAAAGTGTGAAAGAATTCTTGTTTTATCTGCCTTACTTATCATGTTTATGAGTTATTTTGCCTGGAAGTAAATTGACAAGTTGTCAATGAACAATAGACACTGCTTCAGCTAGGCTTTTCACAGGTTCAGATGCCTTTGGGCAAAAGGGCTAAATCTGTAGTTTGCAATCTAGCATATGGAGTACTGAAAAAAGTGTCAATGGGGTGAGAGACATTTAGTGAGAAATTCATATGGCTGCTGATCCCTAACCAATTCATTTGGTCTGGGGTTGATGAATTCATGTATAAGTGTCTACCCTTGCAGTTAGGTTTCAATTTACATATAATGACCCATTTCCATTTATTCCTGCTGTACTGCTGATCTGCTCAAAATAAATACCTTTATTTTTGCCACAAGCAGTGGCACCTGCATCTCTAATAATAAGGTTGTCTTTAGAACGGTCTAATAGAGAGTGTCCCCATGTTCCACCTCTTTTTTACAGGAACTGCACTATAATCCTCTAATTAACACACATCTACCCTCATTTTAAGCACACCCTCTTGAGGTGTTGAGCATGTTGTATGCTTTATAATATGATTATTTTCAATTCACACACTGTAATAGGGGAAACATCACTGTCATTTCCTTTATGTGATGATGTATTTGTCAAGAGACCTTAATGCACAGGAATGAAAAAAGGTAGTGTCAAAAGATTATCCTGTTTCCACATACTCTATAAAAAATTTGTACGTGGCAAAACAATAAGGGGAGAGCTCAGAATTTCTCTCTTTTTGGAGTAAGGAACTTTTCTTTAATATCTGCCTTCTCTTTACCTTTCTGACTAGTGAAGCTATTAAATGGCAGTACCCATAAAATGCACTGTTTACCTGGCCAGAAATAAATTCATATTGTTTTAGACATTTGTTACCCATGCACTCATCAACATACATTTAAAATAAACTGCAGGAAATCCTGAATTGTTTTGCTAGGCTGTATTTACACATTTATGTAGTTTAAGAGCATTATAGTTGGCAATTAACAAAGGAAATAATACTATGAGCAGTGAAAGTGATGATAAATGAATGACAACAGGGCACTAAATTAAACTGGTTATCACACTTAATTAAGGGACATCTATGGTAGTTCCTTGATGTCAGTATCTTACATGTGACAAGGACAAATAGCCTATTTTTGTTATTATCACAGGCAAAGGAAGTACAAGTAAAGCAAGGAAGGATATGAATTATAAATACATCACATCATGTAATGCACTAGTCAACCTGAGGAAAATAATGAATGCATTATCTTTTAATGACTTACAAACTCTTCAATTATTGATGATCATAAAGACTATTGTGGCTACTGTATTGAAATATTATTTAGATTTTAATTATCTGTGTGCAGCAATGAAGCATGTTTTCTAAGATTCCCAATTTGCATGCCAATTCTGACTTACAGAAAAACAGAGAGATTATGATCAATTTTATTTTTACATGACTTATTTAAATTCCAGAAGGTTTAAAAAAATTATCACAAGAAAAATTCCAGAAAAGCTTTAGCTGGATGTTGTCTATCTTGTGCCAGCTACAAAAACAAAGTATTTCCAAATCTGTAACAGTTTCAGAATACCAGGCTGCCTTTCAAGCAGTCTGTCTCTTCACTCTGCCTTTTCACTTTTGTGAAAATTGTACTGATCATAAAATGAAGCACGATATTTCTTCCAAAAAATGTTGAGTCACCCTCAGTAAAAAAAGAAGAGACGAAGCATGAAACTTCATTTTAAAATTTGGCTAGATTTAAAATAGATGGCCATCCTTAAAGCAGATGGATGTGTACAGTAGTTGCTCTGAATGCCCTCATTGTTTCTGTGGGTTAAGAGCCCTTCAAGTTTTTTTGCTCTGGACTAAATACTCCTGCAAACAAAACAAACAAGCAAACAAGAAAGAAAAGAAAAGTAAAGAAAGCTCCTGATTTTAAGAGAGGAAAACACCAAGTTTGTGACAAGTCTGAGATGGTCACTGAAATTACTTTTCAAGTGTCTTGGTTTCTAGGACAGTTGCCTGCCAATAAAGGCAGAAGCTCCTTTCTTGAAATAGAGAGTTTAATTCTACCCCCTCTAAGTATTATAATTGTTTTGAAATCAAGGACTCAAGGCAGAGATAACAGGTAGAAGTAACAGCTCTTTACTAATATATCTAACCGCGCAAGCAGAAAACAGCAGCAGTTATTAAAATTACCAACAAAAACAGAAGAAATAACCCAGTTCCAGTCCTTTCTTTTAGCCATGGACCCACGCGGTCTGTGTCTGCTCCCGGGGATGTAACAAGCGGTAGGGCCGGCACAGCTGCGGAGGAGCGGGCGGGAGCGGGGTGTGGGCAGCAG